>QGSO01000517.1:11149-150472 GCA_011037825.1 Carya cathayensis | reverse complement strand
TTTATTACCTTGTTATAGTTTCAATTTTATTTCTTTAATTTAGTTTGTCTTATTTCTTCGAGTTGATATTATAGACTTTTTATTTTTATTACATTCTAAAGTTTATTTATATTTTCTTAGTTTTTGATATGGTTCCACTTAGATTTATTTTTTTTACTAAAAATATCATGTGTAACTAATTACTAAAGCTTGGGTTGTGGAATGAGATTTAATTTATTTTAGATTCTAGTTTGATGCAATATATTTTAATGTTGATTTCACTAAATTACTAGTCGGATTCAAATGGAAAAAAGATTGCGGCTCTTGCTCTTGTTTTGTTGTTGACGTAAGGCACAACAAAAGCTTGAATTTATCAAGGTCTCTTTCGATTGATTATGAATATAAATTTGGCTAGTAAATTAGAGAATTTCTTGAGAAAATATTAAAAAAAAACTTGAGCTTAATTTTTATGTTCCGAATATCAATTCCTTGACTGGATTGTTAATCGATAAATTATCTAGAATCCGAGATAAAAAGAATCTCAAACCCAACCCAAGTGTTTGTTAATTTGTTTTTTTTTTAGAAACTCTAAATTCAATTTCAATTATTTTTTTGGCATAGCATTTTAATTTTATTTTCATCTCACATACTCGATTCATTTGTTCCTCACAAATCCTTTATACGCTTTGATAACCCATTGTCCCTGTGGAATACGATCTTGGACTTATCCTTGATACAACTTGACACTTCTGCACTTGGAAGCACATTCTAAATAGAGTCAAGTTTTTGAATGTTTTATGATATTTTAAATGAAGTTTCTTCTTCTTATCAAAAAAATAAAATAAAAGAGGACGAGATTCTAATTTTATTGGTAACCATCACTTATGGTAGAGAAAATACCTTACACAAAAAGGAGCTTGAAGGTTACATTCAAAATCCCAAAACCTACCTCCAAGAAATTACATGGAAATTATTAAAAACAATAAAATGTTCACAAATAAAAAATCTAAAAAACGAAAAAAAAAAAATTAATGCCTGAGGTTGGGAATACATGCACATCCAAAGCAAAAATGTCAACCATATTTTAGGAAGTTGTAAAAGGGAATAAAAGCTTACCGTATTACCATGTGCACCGAATGAGGCAAGGCTATCGGCTAAAGTATTGTTTTTCCCGTTAACATGATAGATTCTAAAAGAAAAACAGTTTTTAAGATGCAAAATATCGTTCCAAATATTTTTAAAAAAAAAATCCAATGGGGCTGAAAATTGGAATTAAACCAATTAATCACCAGCTAAGAGTCTAATTCCACAATAAGGTCATAAACATCCAATTGGTAACACAAAAGCAAGCCAATATTTAAAGATGAAAGCTTAGCAAAAGTGTTAGTGTCGATGCTCAAAAAACAAGAAAACCCATCAATAACAGAGCTATTAAAGGCCATTAATATGCCCTCACAACCAATGATACTAGGGTTGCCTTTGAAAGCACCATCAATGTTGAGCTTGAGAGTTCCCAAGGGGAGGGAGCCACTTTACAAGGAAAGGCCTCTTGGTTCTAATTGTGACACTTGAAATATGAAGAGACTCGATGACCGAAGTATTGAAACAAGACAATAAGAACTTAGGCTTAAGCAAGGGGTTGAGATCACACAACATTTATTGATCTTGTAAATGATGGTACTAGCACTAGTATCGCTATCTTCAAATTTAGCTTTGTTTCTAATTAACCAAACTTGCCAAAGAATGAGAAAAGGCAACAAGCAGGTGAGTAAGTGGAATTGATCAGCATAATGAGGGCCACCATTAAATAGTGTTAGCCTTCCAACTACTAGATGTAGTATGCATATAGCCAAAGATAGAAGCAAAATAAAGCCACACCCTCATAAAAAGGGAACAATCAATGAAGACGTGGTTGGTAGTCTCCACAGCGCCATCAAAGCAAGAAGAACAATTAGAGATAAGGAGAATACCACATTGTTGGACCTTGTCGTTGAGGGCGACACCAATGTGCAACAATTTCCAGACGAAGATATAGATCTTGGTGGGGATCCCATGATATTAAATAAAAGACGCAAAAGGGAATACATGAGATTAGTTTCTAAAAGGGTTCCTGGAAGATTTAGAGGTAAAATTGTCATCTTGAGTATGCTTCCAAGCTCTAGTATCAAGACCCAGTTTAAGGGTTACAAGGGAGTTGCTAACTTTCATTAGTAAAAATTTGCCACCATTACAAGAGATTATTAATGATCAAATCAAGAGGTAGAATAGACATCTTTTAAGAGATGAGGCAGGGTTGGAAACCGATAAACTTTTTGGGCTAAAGAGTGTTGTTTGCCCAATTGTCATGCCAAAAGTTTAAATACCCTCATTGACTTTTGATAAGGATAATAAGGAGAAAACTACAAATGGTTCTCCAAGAGCTAGAATGAAAAGTTATGGCCACAACAAGGTTCAAGGGGATGACGTTAGTCATATACTTTTGATGCAGGATTTGGGTCCAAAGAGAATTAAAACACAGAAACGTCCAAGCCAATTTACAATGGGGTGCTTTAATGATATCAAATAGACTTTTCATACCCAAATTACCTTCCGAGAGAGGCCAGCGAATACAATTCCAAGAAACCCATTTTTTATTGGAATGATTCACAATATGTAGTTTGAAATTTCTATTGAAGCATTACAATTTTGATATGTCCATGAAATTGAGAAATTGATTTTCGTCTACCCTTCAATTAAATCAATGAGATTTTACGAGTTTATTCAACAACCGATCGCTCATCCAAAGGGATTGACAATCGCCTGAAATTGATCTTCATTCAATCGGTTCTCTGATGAACTTTTATCGATTGAATCTAGTGCGTCGTGAACTAAGACTGGTAACAACTTCAACATAGAAATTAAGCACAATAATGATTTAAGATTTATACAGACTAAGTGGATAAAGATTGTAGATTTGACATCATTTTAAGCGTATAAATTTGTATAAATAATGGTGATTTAATACACAAGTGTATAAAATTATATAAAATGTAGAATTATTCATAAATGAGTAATGCTATTTGAAATCCTTTACACAACACACTATTTACATGATGTATAACTTTTAAGCCCAGCTTGACATTAGGGGTGTCAAATCGTGTTAACGGGTCGTATTCGTGTCATGTCAAAACATGCATATTATACAATATAGGTCAACCCTAACCCGACCCGTTAAGCTTATCGTGTCAAAATCTCAAATCCTAACATGACCTATTAACATAACGGGTCGTGTCGTGTCAATTCGTTTCAACCCATTAGTGAATATTACGAAATAAGTTAACATGACACAATATGACCCATTTCAAAATTTTTATGTAAATGAGTTAAATAGACCTGAAATTAACCTGTTTGACTTGATTAAATTTAATATAATTTTATATAAATATTCAAATCACAATATCTATAAAAATTATAAAATTAATTACAAATCCAAAATTACAATCCAAATAATAAAAATATCGAAATTAAAATTCTAACAATTTTACTTTCAGATATAAGGGTATAATTGTAATTTTAACTTTCTTAACGTGTTATATTGGGTTATAACGGGTTGACCCGTTATCAACCCGTTAAGCAATTGTGTCTTAACGGGTCAACCCGTTTTGATCCGAACCCTTTAAAACTAAACCCTAACTCGCTATTATCGTGTCGTGTTCGTATTGGGTTAACGGGTTGTATAACATATTGTTACCTCTAGTGTTCGTGTCGTGTCAAAATATATATATTATACTATATATCTCAACCCTAGCCCAACCTGTTAAGCTTATCGTGTCAAAATCTCACACGACCCATTAACATAACGGGTCGTGTCGTGTCAACCTGTTTTGACCTATTAGTGAATATTATGAAATAGGTTAACACGACACAATAAGATTCGTTTCAAACTGTTTATGTAATTGGGTTGAATAAGCCCGAAATTAATCCGTTTGACCCGATTAAATTTAGCATAATTTTATATAAATGTTATAATCAGAATATTTATAAAAATTATAAAACTAACTAGAAATACAAAATTACAATCCAAACAATAAAAATATCGAAATTGAAATTCTAATAATTTTACTTTTAGATATAAGGGTATAATTATAATTTTAACTTTCTTAACGTGTCATAACAGGTTGACCCGTTATCAACCCGTTAAGCAATCGTGTCTTAACAGGTCAATCCGAACCCATTAAAACTAAACCTTAATCTGCTATTATTGTGTCATGTAACATATTACTACCCCTATTTGACATTGAATAATGTGTAAAGTTAATTTATACACTTCCAAGTGTTCAAAAGTGTCTTTTTTATATGTGATACATGGCAGTATTTTCTAGATTTGATTGCTATGGATGCAACTCTTCTACACTAGGAGTGGGATCCTACTCCACCAAAAGCTCAAGTTGTTATTAATTGGGAAAGAGTTCTAATTAGAGTGTTTCTTGCATTTTGGTTTGAGAAATAATATTTGTAGTCGTGGAATACGCAAGTGTCACATAATTTTTTTTAAAAATGGGATCCATATGAAAAAAAAAATTAATTTTTAATAGTAGATCTAACTCTTTTTCAAACTAATTACATGACACTTGCGCATTTCACGACTTTATATAACATTACTTATGATCAAACAACTAAAAACCAAACAATTATGAAACACATCAACTAATGGTTACATAGTTAGAGGAGTAGAGAACTTCATAACGGTAAGAAATGAGGGAAGTATAGTCAGGAACAAAAAAGATCACAGCAGAAAGACGTCTTTTGGAAAGAGATCGCTGCCAAAGGGGTTCTTCAATTTGGTGAATTTCGTCAATTCAAAAACTTATTCATTAAGGCTCATCCATTGATTAGTTGGTTGGGGATGTACTGTAACATGTCGAAAGCACTTGTTACATGGACACCTATTTCAGCCTTCAGGCAAGTGAAAAAAAGGTGCCCATTTACGGCATATTTTCATCCAAATTTCTTAACCAATTAATGCTTGGATTAGACTCTAAATATTAACTTCAAGAAAAGACTATAAAACTTTGATACGTAAGACTCAAAATTTAAAATTATATTATGTAAATATTTTACTAAGTTGGCTCTCTCTATTAACTTGAGAATATAATTTTTCTCGAGCATTATATTGGGGAACAATCTTGTAATTTTATAAAACTGTAGCGTGACACTCATATGGTTCTTGAAAGTTGAGATCAAGTGGAAATCGGGATTTTTAGGATGTATTTGAATGCTAAGATAATCTTAGATAATTTGAATTGATACGTAAATAGTAATATTTTATGGGTCTTATTAAAATATATTTGAATGTAAATAAATTAATATATGTATTTGAATGTATAAAGTAGATTGAGATGTGTTTAATTTTTTTTATAAGAAATTAAAAAAATAATAAATCTTATCAAAAAATTGAAATTAATGCAAACATATATATATCCGTCTCCAAATTTCACTTGACCGAAGGTATATTCCACCGATCAGATCCGTAAAGATAAGGGGATCCACCAATGCGTATGTCGGGTGCATTTGATTACTCTGCGTTTGTCCCTTCACAGTTTATCCAAACGTGTCACAGTTTCATTGGACAATTAGAGGGTAATATCGTCATACGGTCTCAAATTATCCTCCTAAGTCTTCTCGGAGTCTCGTAAACAAAACAAAGACAACCCAAGGGCTGAGATTTGAGAACCACCTTTTCTCACTTCAAACAGCACATGCACGATTTCCTTCCGCATTTATTCCCCCCCTCCGTTTCTCTCTCGGTGGCTCTCTCGTGCTTCACACAAATTTCGGTCCCCATCTTTTAACCCCCTGCTCCGATCCCCGCGATCCTTTCATTCAGGTAACTCACCGTCCGGTTATCCGACCACCGTCCACTGTTAGGGTTTTTGTTTCCTAAGTGCGTGCGGTTCAACCCCTGAAAGTTTGTAAATTAGGGTTCCGGTTTCTGAGTCTGAGTGAGTGCTTGATTTTGTTGAGAAGCTGCACGATTGCGGTTCTGATCTCTGGTTTTGTCGGTGAAAATCATTCGGGGACTCGGGACTAGGGTTTTGAGTTTCGATCTGAGTGCTAGTTTTTGTTCGCGGGAAATTAGGGCTTGAGCTTCTGTTCGGGAGGTTTCTGTCTTGAATTTGAGATCGTTTTCAGTGATGCCGAGGAGTTCGCGGCACAAATCGAGCAAACACAGTTCGAGGGAAGCGAGGGAGCATTCGGACTCGGAGAAAGACTCGAACTTGAAGGATCGGAAGGGCAAGGAAGAGAGTGGCGGTGTCTCTAGGGTCCCCAAGGAATCGGGTTCCAGTGAGAAGCGGAAAGTCGATTCTTTGAAGGAGGCCAAAGACTTTTACGGGACTGGAAATGGGGACTATTCCGAAGAGCATGGCCCTTCCAAGCGACGGAGGGAGCGGGCAGGCGACGGAGTGAGCGATCGGTGGAATGGAGGCGAGGAAGATCGGAATGAGGTGTCAAAGAGGTCGAAGGAGTCAAAGGCTTTGGGGGAACCGAAGAGTAGTGGTAGCAGTAAGAGGAGAGAGGAGGGTGTGGGAGTGTATGGTGAGGGTGCGGAGGCAAAGAAGAGTAGCGGGAAGCATAGGGATTCGGGTCGAAAGGAGAGTAGGGAAGGCGGCATTGAAAGGGAGAAGAGGATTAAAGAAGCGAAAACTGATAGGTTTGTCGTTGAGAATGAGGAACAACGTGAGGCCAAGAAGGTGGTAGAAAAAACTGGTAAGGTAACTGGTTGGTTGTTGGTATATATGATTTGTTTTTTGATTTTAATGACATTTTAATATTCTCTTAGGTTGTTATGACCGATGCTGGGTGTTTAGAGTGTTAGAACGTCAGGTCGTTGCTAGCGTACAAAGTAGATACCATTAGAGTTTGATAGTAAGGCTATTTTAGTTCTTAGGGAAGACCTTGGAATCATCATTTGATTTTAATCCAATTTTAGGCCCCATATACGGTTTGAACGAACTATGTGCCAGTCAGTGGCTGATAAGCTTAATTATAGTAGATTCTTTGGTACATTGCTGGGGTTGTAACAAATGGGCGTTGCTACATTGCTTAATCCAATTTTGGTTGAAACCTCTATCTGGTTGTAACAAATGGGCGTTGGTACATTGCTGTGCGATGGCCCTTCTACATATCCAGCCATTTTTCTCGTAGTTATCCAAGAACTGTTCTTCAACCTAAAATGATTTATTAGTCCGACAGATCCATTACATTTTCCAATTAAAATCACGTTTTACTGAGTGCCTTGTATGCATTGTAGCTTTGCTCCATAACGTATCTTATAAGCTCCAAAATATATATGATGCTGACTTATCAAAAAAAATATATATGATGCTATTAATTTATTATAGTCGCTGTAGGAGTTGATATGCTTGTCCAATTCATGGAATTGTGTAAAAAAACACCATGCTCAATTCCACTCTTAGATTCTGTTCTTGGTTTTGTTTAAGGGGTAAATAAGTCTTTACCATGGTAAAGAAGGTTTTAATTTCAACTTGGTAGGATTGGCTACACGAATCCTTTGTGTGATTTTTTAGTTTTTAGGTTAAAATTTTTTGTCAAGTCTTTGGCAATGACGTCTTTTGTACTTGTCTCTGCACGCATCTTTTTGGGTATTCCTCTGTTCCCATTGGTACCTTGGATTTCAGAACACTAATAGTAGAAGAAGCAACTAAATGATGAAAAACTAATTTTGGATTACTTGGAGTGTTTAATTTACTTTACATGAAATGAATGTACCTTTGGAGACTACTGGAAAACTTGGATGGATCTAAAGGTCTTTGAAAAGGGTAGAAATTATAGTGAATATGATAAGCATGTCCCAATTATAAGCATAAAAGAAACTTATCAAAAAAAAAAAAAAAAAAACTATGAGCATTAAAGAAGTGGTCAAATCCATCCCTTGAGGTGGAATTTGACAAATTCCTATGCCTTTTGCATTCTCTAATAAAATATTTGATTACTTATAAAACAATCTGAAAAATTCTTGACCGGAAACGTCTAGTTGATAATACATCAAGTAATGTTCATGTTCATTTAAATTCAAGTAAATACTTGCTTTGCTAGTGAAAAGGAAGATCAAGGATAATGTTAACAAGAATGCAAGCTGTTAATCTAAAAACTTATTGTTAGTGAATCATACTGCAGTAAATGTGCACCTCAAAAATGGAATTCTTTGTCGCTTGTTGTCATGAAATTCATTTATTTATTAAGTGGAGTGCTGATTAGGCAAATGCTTTCTTCTATAACTATAGAAGTCCATCTTTCATGGTCCTGTTTAGTGAACTAGATAGGTGTTATCTCTTGTACACCTCCTTGTGTACTGGGGCTATGCCTATTCTTATTAATACTATCGTTTACTTATAAAAAAGAAAAAAAAAAAAAAAAGAAGTCCATCTTTCATAAGCACAAGATTGGGAATTGGAGTTGCTTTCCTCATTCTTCAAGCTTTTATACTCTACTAGGTTGAGAGGCGGTGGTTGAGGATAAGATCTGGTGGAATTGTCCACAAGAAGGAAGTTTGAGGTCAAGACTTTTCATCAAGCGTTGCATTCTGTTGGTACTCCCTTTACTCTAGAGAGGCATTTGGCAGAACGAAGCCCCATTGCGGGTGACATTCTTTCCTTGGAAAATTGACTTCGGAAAGATCCTAGGTTATAGATTATTTGAGGAGGAAAATTTTAGTGATAAGGACCACTAGAGGTTTACCTGGCCGTTAACTTCAGGGCCCCGTGGGATTAGTCGAGGTGCACGCAAGCTGGCCCGGACACCCAAGGATATTAAAAAAAAAAAAAAAATTTAGTGATAAGGATGATGTATGCGCAAGCTGGCCTGGCCCCGTGGGATGATGATGCACTTTTTTTTTTTTTTAAAACAAAAGTGCAAGAGTATCGAAGAAACAATTGATAATTTATTGCTGCATTGTAAAGTTGCTAGAGAAGCATGGTCTCTATCTTCCAATTTTGGGTGTTGGGGGTGATGCACCAAAGGATTGTAGAGTTGCTGGCTTGTTGGAGAAGTTGGCATGTAGGTCATTGCAATGTTTTAGTTTGGCTTGTGCGCGTGAATAAACATAATGCTTGGAACTTTGAGGACTGTGGGAACACGGTGGATGAGCTTAGAACCATATTGTGAAAACCTCAGTTTGAATAGAATGGTCCAGGTTTGTAATTATATTGATTTCTATGTCTTGTTGTCTTCCCTCTTCTTCCTAGTTAGGGGCTTTCTCTTGTATACACCTTGTGTACTTGGGTTGCACCCCTTTTGTCTGATTCCCAAGTAATAATAAATGCCTGATCCATCTATGATTGGTGAAGTTCAGTCGTGTGGCCTTTCTGGATGTTGAAGATGTTGTAGATTTCTTTGCAGGGCAACTCCACAACAGATGCAGATGCCATTAAATATCGACTATAGTTTTAGGGTAAAGTGACAAAAGTGCCTCATCATAAGATGTGCCGCCACTTCGAAACCTTTGTCTGATTTGAAATTATTGCTTACTTACATGAAGCAGATTGAGACTACTTCAGGTGAAGGCTCCCACATCAAATAACCATTATTTATTTTCCAAGCCTTTTTTAATTTGTCAAATATTCATCAGTTCCTTTGATGTGGCAACTTCACTATAGCTGGGGAGACTGGTGAGACCAGATATCTTTCATGTGGATGCAAATCCATCAGCAATTGTTTTGGGAATGTATGGTTGTGGGGATCACCGATGCGCTGGGCACGGTTTTATTCTAATTGGCCGATTCAGTGTTCAATTCTCCCCCTTCTCCCCTCTTCCCACCACATAAAGGATGTTTGTTCTTGTTAGATAACTCAAGCACGTAATCTTTTTACCATCTATAGATTATAATAAATATGTAGCCTTTTTTGTAAATAGTGATTTTTGGAGTCCAGTTATGCTTACTAACTACATTTCTTCATTTTAGTGGCAACGCATTTTCTAGAACATCCTTAATTCTATAAAGGATTCATTTATTTCCCACAGCATGCTTCAAATTCCCTTGTAATAAAATCAAACCATGATCTCCTAAGTTCATGCTTGGTCATAGTCTTTGGTTCTTCATGGCTTTGGAGATATAGGGGTTGATGAGAATTATATATAATCTTTTAGCGATAATGCTTGCTATTGTGACTTTTTGCAGTCTAGTATAATCTTTAGACAGCCATGCATAGGTGTGGTTCTTGTATATGTCCCGTGTACTTGGATAAGAATCATGCTTGAGGGAGACATAAGTAAATGGTCTCTTTTACGCTGCAATAATGCCTTGTGCACAAATGTTTTAGAGGCCATATCTAGTTGGCTAAGATATCCTCTTATCTTATACATGTGTGTGACAACTGATGACTCTTCTTAAAATATAGTTTTGAATGAAACTTAATATCTTGGATTTAATATTGGAATATGAACCGAGAGTTTTTCAGTGTAATTGTTGGACTAAAACCTTAAGGGGTTGGACTTGGTTGCATGCTCCTTGCTGGTCTAAGATTCAAACCTTGGGTGCAAACAATTTCTAGGCGCCATTGGATTGGGGAAATTTTCCCTTCAATAACTCGAGGTGCACTTTTGGTAAACTTCTTACCGTGGGCTTTTGCACACCCATAATTAGTCGGGACTTTGTTTAGAACCCTGGTGCCAATAAAAAAAAATTGTCAGATTAATATTATGGGTTATCAGAAGTACTAGTGCTATGAGAGATTTGAACAGTCAATATTTTACTAATGAGTTTTGTTTGGGAAGAGGGTTTTATTTAGAAATTGTACATATACTGCATGAATTATATGTTAACCTGTTAGATCAACTAAGTTTCTTCTTGATTCTAACTCATGCACCAAACAAACCGAGTAGTGATCTGACTTGTGATCTAGTTCCCTGCCCTTTCGTATGTTCTTTTTCTTCCTTTTGAGAAGTATTGAAAGATTTCATATATGATGGTATATAAAGACTTTGTGCTAAAACTGTTGTGTGAAAACCATTATTTTTTTTTTTACCAATAAAAAGAACTGTTGTATGAAAACCATGTCGATGATCTTAACTGCTCTTCTTGAAACTCCAATTAACATTTTAATTTCTGTCTTTTTGCAGGTTTGAATGCACTGGATGAGCTGCGAAGTCTTGAAGAAAATCAGCTTGAGAAACGAGTGAGGAAAAGAAAAGATGGTTCTGGTGATTCGGAAAAGCATCAAGATGATATTGTAGAGATTAATGATAGAAAATTTTCATCTAGGGATGATTTTGGCAAGGATGGACGGCAAAAGGATGAAAAGCGCAAGGATGAGAGGGGTAAAGACAAGTACATGGATAGAGATAACAAGCACCGTGATGACAAGCAAAGCGATGATCGCCCTGCCAAAGATCAGAGTAGCATCAAATCTGATGATAAGCATCCAAGGGATGAAAAAGATGCTGTAGAAATACGACAGAAGAAAATCAAGGACATTGATCGCGAGCGAGAGCGTGATAGGGATCCCGGTCGTGAGAGGGACCGGGATCGTGATCGTGGCCATGACCGTGAACGTGATGGGGACCATGGGCATGGTCGTCACCGTGATCGTGATAGTGATCGCGACTATGACTTGGATTGGGACCGTGACCGAGATCGTGGTCTGGATCGCATTCATGATCGTGGGCGTGAGCATGACCGTGAATATGATCGTGACCGAGAGCGAGACCAAGACTGTGATCGTCATCGAGACCAAGACCGTGATCGTCATCGTGACCAAGATCGTGACCGTGATCGTCATCGTGACCGTGATGGGTCGCATCTTGATGACCGAAGTGTTGGATACAAAGATGGTAGGGGAAAGAAAAGATCTCCAGATGATCGTGACGATTCTAATGATAATAAAACTAGAATTTTCAAAGCTAATTATCCTGATGGAGAAAACAAATCTTGGAGTGGTAGTAAAGTTGAATCAGATGCTGATATGGGGAGATCTCAATCACGCCAATCTCATGTAGACACTCCAATTAGTAGCAACAGACGGAGAACTTCGCCCAGCTCCAGTTCATATGTTGGTATGGATGAGTACAGGTAGTTATCTTACTTGCGCTCCATTTAGTTGATAATCTAGTTGGAGTTAGTGTAGTTACTTATGTAACTTACCTTTGGAATTGTAATTGCTTGGGTGTTTTTATGGTGATATTCTTCGTGTGTTCTTTATCAAAATTAGGCTATTCTGGTTTATAGTATTTGAAACGTATTGTTACTTATCAAAATAAATATTTGAAACGTATTGTTGTACTTGTTAAAACTGCGGTCGCTTTGCAGGCTTAGTAATGCACTATGGCAATCTCTGTGTTTTGTTTTGTTTTTATTTTCCTTTTTTATAAGCTTTAGTTTTTTTTTTTTTTGGGGGGGGGGGGGGGGGGGGGGGGGGGGGGTGGGTTCGGTGACGTATTAGAACTGCTGAGATTCCTGCAGAATATATGGGTAATACCTTTAATTGTGTTACATGGTCCAAGATTGTTTGTTTATCTTTTTGGTTCAATCATTTGCTGCCCTGGCAAACCATCAGTGGCATCCTAGTAGAAAAATCTTGATTGTGGGTGCATGGTTAAAAGTAGTGATTATGATGAGAAAGTAGCATTATAAATTTATATATTAAAGTTTCGTAACCAACCCGATGCCATCTTTTCACGTGTTGCAATTCATATTAAAGTCCGGTCCAATACCGGTTTCATTTTTCTCAAAACTAGTCAAAATCGGTTCGGTTCCAGTTTTCCTTTTTTGTAACGCCACACTGGACCAGACCGGTTCATATATATATTTTTAATTTTTTATATTGTATAAAATATTTTTTATATTATATATAATTATATATAGAATAATTTTGTATTATATGATATTTTACTAATTAATATAATATTAACTTTTAAAATCCTATATCACTATAGTCTATAATACAATTATAATGTATATTATAATATGCTACAATATATTATCACTATATTATTATATACTATAATATACTGGAAAAATTAGACTGAACCAGACCGGAACCGGTAAAACCAGAAGTACTGGTTTAGGGGTGTAACCGATGTAGTATCGGTCTTCAAATCTCAAAATTGATAAATACCAGTTCGGTTCAAAAATATATTCAAAATAGGACCGAGCCAGACTTGTTACACTCCTAAGCATTTGTTTAAATTCTTATTTTTCTGTTCTAATATATCTGCAAGTTTCATTTGAGATCAAATATATGGAACTTGAATTCACATGCAATTTCCCAAAGGTGAAAGAGAGTTTTATTGGTTTTTGATTTTCTTATATTCTGTTGAAGCATATGTGGAGTTGATGGTGAGGATGTTCTTTCCCCCCCTTGTTTCAGGCATATAAATCCGGAAGATGTGAAGTATGGGGATAATAAATCTCAACAGAGGCCCAAAGCAATTTCTTCAAGGGAGGTAAGTGCTTTCTCTGGAGTTCCAGAGAAAGGTGCCAAGTACAGATCCATGGAGAGAACTGTCAAAATGGATGACAGTCATTTAGTGGAGCTGTCAACTGAAAGGTCTTCAAGTTCCAAGGCATCACCCAAGGGCTTGGTTGAAAGATCTCCTTCATCTTCAAGTCTTGACCGAAGGTATATGAATAGAACTGGTGTTAGGCGGAGTCTGGATATCGATGAAACAGGACGGAGGAGCATTGCTTCTAGTGATGCAAGAGATTTCTCTACGACTGAGGACAGGCTGTATCGAGACTTTCCACTAGAAAAGCCTCCATTGGATGATTCCTCTCAGGCAGATTCGCCATATTACAATAGAACTAGTTTGAGCAATGCATCTTCTCTGATTCCCCCGACATCTGCGTTTAGAGCTGGAGTTGATAGCCCTTCTTTTGTGGGTTCATTGGAAGAAGATGGTAGACTAAACTCCACTGCCCGATATAAGAGGGGTAGTGATTCTGGCATGGGAAGAGGGCATGGAAATGCTTGGAGGGGTGTCCCAAATTGGTCATCATCCGTGCCAAATGGCTTCATTCCTTTCCAACACGGACCTCCTCATGGAGGTTTTCAGGCGATGATCCCACAGTTTCCTTCTCAACCTTTGTTTGGTGTTAGACCTGCTGTGGAAATTAACCACTCTGGGATTCATTATCATATCCCCGAAGCTGACAGGTTTTCTGGGCACTTGCGCCCAGTTGGCTGGCAGAACATGATGGATGGTTCAGGCCCTCCTCACTTGCATGGATGGGATGGAAATAATGGTTCAGGCCCTCCTCGCCTGTATGGGGGGCCTGAATGGGACCAGAAGAGGCATTCGATGAATGGTAGGGGATGGGAATCCAATGCAGACTTGTGGAAAGGACAAGATGCTGATATGAAAAGGGACTTGGCTTCCCCATCCCATAAAGATGATTATCCAGTGCAGGCCACAATAGACGATGCTTTGGCTGTGAAGGCAGGTCAGAGGTCTCATCATGAAGATAATTATCAGGAGGTTCAGGCAAAAACCACTGAAATAAGTTCCGCGGGCACTTCTCCAGCACAAGAAACTTCCAAAACTCTGCCTAAACCTGCCCATGAGAAGGCAGCTGATCATCCTAAATTATCAAGTGATGATGTTTCTCATTTCAACATTTTTTATCTTTCTAAGCTCGATATTTCAGCAGAACTTGCACGTCCAGAGTTGTACAGTCAGTGTATAAACTTACTGGATATTGAACAAAGGGAAACTACTGAAGAAGACACCACTATGGATGTATTTTTGGAGGTAGAAAATCTTGACAGAACTCTGTCACTTGCTTTGCAAATTTTTAGTCTTATCAATAGCTGTTGCATTATTGTTGTTTTGTAATGTGACAGGATTCTGGAAGAACGGGTCTGAAATTTTCCAATAACTTATTGAGTCATTCACCTTTTCCTGCCATAAAGGATTCTGTTCTTCAGGTAAATTTTATGATGGATGAAGAGAGTTAAAAATTGCTACTCCTGGATTTGTTTTTTTTTTAGGTGGTTTGGTTGTCACGTATTGTATTCAAATATTCTATCTGTATTCAAATATAATTTAACAAGTTCTTAGACCCTCAATTTACTTTTCTCTTTCCTCGTACATGATTGCAAAGCAATACAACTGTAGTTACCTGGTATGTATGTGTCATAATAGCAAGTACAAAATGTATGTGGCATAATTGCAAACTAAGCATAGCAGTTTTCTCGTCAGCCTATGGTCTCAATAAAAGTACCTAGATTTCTCCAGTACTCATTTCAAATGTACTTTTATTTCCTATTTGCAAGTGGTTTGATCTGGGGAATTAAATTAACCTGATTTGGAGTGTCATTTTTTTGAGCAGTATAGCTGTCTTCTGAGTACAAAGTAACGGTCATGTATACTTATCCTGTTTAGACGAATTCATTTTTACCGTCATTCTTAGACCAACCTTGGTTTGCTATAATTGGGCTGCATGGGCAATATGGTTTTAAGAATCTTTCCCAAACATGATTTATGAGACTAAATATATTAATATTGATTCTTGCCTCTTATTAGTTTACATGCTTTCTGGTTTGCAGAGAGCCATGGACCTCTACAAGAAGCAGAGGGTGGAAGTAGTAGGTCGGCTGCCATTTGCTGTGGGAACATTAGGCGTTGTCTCACCATCAAACCAGGAGACACAGGAAGAAGAGCAAGGCCCTTTCTGCGATTTGGTGAAAGCAGAGGAGCCAGTCCGAACATTGGACTTAGAAATGCCAAATGCTCACAAGTTGGCTGTAGATGAGACGGGAGTTGAAGCTGTCTCAACTGTTGTAATGCAGGAAAATATGGAGCCAGTTTCATCCCCCAGTCAGGAGTTCCAGAATCATGTTGATCATCCACCGCAGAGGGAAGTGCTGGTTCAGGCCTGTGGTGGTGAGAACCAAGGAGAGTCGCTGGCAGTTTCCAGTGGCGAGAAAAAGGATAGGATGCCTTCTGATCAGGTGAATTTGGAGGTTGCAGATGGGGATTGTATTTTGAAAGGTGATAATGAATCACAGACCACCGCCACCACCACCGCTACTATTCCCATGGATGGCGAGAACATCGAGAGGATTGGCAAGACCAAGATCATCTGTGAAAAATTGGCATGTAGTGTAGAGGAAGGGCTTTCAGGTGATGCAATAAATGGGCCTAAATGTTATCCGGTGGGTTCTCCCAGGGCATGTGAGGCTATGATGCCTGGGTCAAATGAGTCAGAGTCGGTAATTTTAAGTCGTATACATCATTCTCCTGAAAGTACACATTGAGACAATTTCAATAACTCTAGCTTTTCTAAATTGCATTTTTGGGTTTATGGTAATTTTGCTCTTTCATATCTTTGTTGCCTCTCTTCTTCAGTGAGGAAATAAAAAGGGAAAAATCTCCTCTTTTGACAAGGGGTCAGGACCAACATCATTTTGTTCCGTTTGTTATTCTCTAGTACGTGGTTGCCGTACTGCTGGACCTATTTTTTGGGTGCTGGGTGGTCCTCCAATGAATGCTCGTCCCCCGAGAAGATCAGGTATATCCGTGCTTGCCTAACTCCTGCATTTTCTGTTGCCTTTCTGTGTGTTCTTCCTGAGTTATTAGGTTGAATGGTGGATGGCATCCACTCCTCACTCCTGCATTTCCATTCCACTACTAATTCTTATTCACTCTTTACTGTTTTTTAATTGAGCTTTCGATTGAAAGTAGAGTGAATGCTCTCAAAATAAAACTTAAAAAAATCGTACGGTCTATTTTCTTCTATACAGAGCAGACACCTGGGTCGGATGTTCGAAACCCGACCCACTTATGTATCTCCCTTTACTTCAGAAGACTGCAAAGAAACTAGGAAAAAAACTTGGGAAAATGTACAAATTTTCTTGGACAATTTTGGCAATCACAAAATATAATGTTTCATATTTTCTTCCTTCCAAGATAAAATTCTAAAAGGTATTATTCTTAAAGTTTTTAAAAAGAATTTTCTTATAAAAAAATTTTTAAATATTATTTTTAAAATTTTCATGTTTATTAATTTTTTTTTTATTTGATAAAAAATATGATCTTTACTAGAGGAGTGGTTTAGCCACCCTTGGGGGTGGATCTTGCAACCCTGGCCATTGGAGTGGCGGCAGATCACCCTGGTGTAGGGGTGGATGCTGGGGGTGGTCGGCCTTCCATGTGGTGGCAGCCAGGGTGATTGAACAAACCCTCTTGGGTGGATGAACCACACCTTATGGGTGGATTTCCACACTATTTAATATAGTTTTCAGTTTTCTTTAACGGTTGTAGAGATTTTTGTCTTTCAATAGATATAAAAAAAAAGTGATATGTTATCTGTTTATTCGAAGATGTATTAACTTGTAACTAGCAGTGGTCTAACTAATTTTTGGTCAAATTTTGGTAAGGAAATTCATTTTTTCAAATTTAGTTAGTTTCTTTTTAACAATACCAAATAACAAAATCTCTAAATCTATTACTATTTTATTCAAATATTAATTTTGATATTTTCATTTGTTTTAATTTTAATGGTAATTGAAATATTTAGTTGTTATTAAAAAAGTGTATATTAATTTTCTAACGTTTGTACTATTCCAACGAGTATAATTTTTTATTTAACTGTATTTTTTTACAACGGTCATATTGTTTTAAACAGCAGAAAAATACATTTATTTTATTGGCAAAATTAAAAAGTAATCGGAGGAAAAATACATAAAAACCTTGATTAGTCAAGACTCAGAAAACATTGAATATCAACGTATGAACATATAGTTTACAAGGGTTCGACAAACACATTGATGAAAAAAATTAGAGCATTTCTTATACGGTTCTCTATACTATCCAAATATTTAAATTTTAGGAAATTAACTTAAATTTTTTACAAAATAATGACTAGGAAGTTTTTTAAGGTATAGGTTTAGGATTTAAATAGTGACTTCATATATTTTAAGAGTTAATATTTATCCCCTAAATAAATTTATATATATATATATATATATATTTTATAAAGAATAGTTAAAGATGTAGAAATAAAGTAGTAGAAATAATTGAAAAAGATTATTTTAATAAAATGAAATGATAGGAAATGAGACGTAGGAAGTTTTTTTTTGAATGAGTAAAATTTAGGATAAAATTATAAGAAGTGATTTTTAGCTCAAATTTAGAAAACATTATAGAAAATCGAATGTAAATGCTCTTAGCTTTTATGTAATGTAACCATCTAACGTGTTGCGAGTACCCTCTAGAACCAGTGCAAAAGTGGTATAACAACATTACTCGGCTGGAAATCGGTATCGAATATCTGTCAGAATTGATTTTCTTGTGTGTACAGAGTCAAGAACAACTGAAAGCATAAGGAGGCCTCTGACAACACTTTATGGCCGAAAAATAATTAGGCCAGCAATTTGGGCTGATTAGATTTAAGCCAGCTCAGTACTTGATGGATAAAATTACTAGCTAAATTTTGCCTAGTAATATGATTTACACAACATTTTCCCCAAAACTTTATACAATTATGTCATAAATGAGGGGTATTTTTGTAAAACACCTTATAAAAGTAAGGTCATTTTCAAAAAATATCCTTATCTTACAACATTATTATGAAATGTATTGTGAAAATATATAGTGTATATATCATTACTTTTTTGACACGTTGGATGTGGGACAAGTCCAGTTCCAACTGGACCAAATACACAGGGACCTAAAATAATTTGAGATCGGCGAAAAGAACAAAAAGCTTGTTAGCTTTTGATCAATCAAAGAGAGACCCCATACCCACATATCCAGCCATGAAATGGATGCTTACCCAACAAATATAAAAGCCACCTAAAGCTCTGGATTGAAGTAATAAAGTATAAAAATGGATTAGCCTTTTAACTAGAAAGATGAAATGTGAATAGGCATATATACACAAAGGCCATCCAGCCTATGTAAAGCTTTTATAAGCTTTAAGATTGTCAAAAGAAGACAAAGGAAAAAGAAAGCAAGAAAAATACATTATGATTTTCTTTTCTTTTCTTTTCTTTTTTCATCAACAGAACTTACAATTTTTTGTATAACCGTAAGATCCCACGAGAGAGGGAGATGGGTTAGTGTTCCTTGCGGAGAAACAATGGCCTATGCTGTGTTCTAATTCATGAACTTCCGGCAGTTTGGAGCGTTACATAAACAAGGGACTTTAAATTCATCAGGCTCATCAGGATCAAACAAGTAGTCATACCTGCAATATGCAACCAACGATAATGTATTTAGCAAAAGCGAAGCGAGGAAAGAGATAAAGAGCAAGAGAGGCAGTTAAAGAAGAAGAAGAGAGGAATGAGTGTTTACGTTAGCTCGTCACCAGCATAAACGTTGGTCTTGGCAATAAGTACTATCCGGCTTTCTTCGTCACCCACACTCATAATTCTCGCATAGCAATTGGGCATACACTGGATAAAAGTTTGATACAGGGCAGCACAGTAAGTATAAACGACAACCATAGTTGCATTATTAGGTGAAGAAATGCCCACTAGCTCATATAAGATGAGCGTGTCAAGTAATTTCTTTTCTTTTCTTTTTTAAGTTGATAAGAAAATGAGGAAGAACTGCAAGAGAAGCAGCATCCTAAAGTTATAGACCCCATCCTTTAACAAAAGCAACTCACCGAATGGTTAATTAGACGTGCTATGTTTCCTTTATCCGTGGCATCCACCACAACCTCTTCGCTGATCTTAAAAAGCTGCAAGATAATGTATCAAAATCATACATGCGCAAAGGAGAAAAAGAAAAAGAAATAACAAAAGCAATCTATTCTTTAACAACTCACATAGCAGTCTTTGCCTTCTAATCTGTAGCGCACCTCCCTCAGGTCTGCAATACTGCGCCTGACTTGTTCACCACGATATTCAAGAACCTACAGACCATATTCCACATGAAAGACTGTTCTAATTCATGAGGAAAGCCAAATACACTGCAGAATCCTCTTAGGGCATGGAACAACAAAAGGGGAGGAAATAATAAATATAAAAGAAGGGTAGAAGATGCTACGGAAACTTCAAAAGTTCAGGCTTTCCATACAGCAATCATACCAAAAAAAAAAACCTGCTTCATCACCCCAGACAAAGACATGCACAGGTCATAGCCACAGACCTACAGACAAATGTCTACTTTAATGGCACATATCCTTCAAGCATCAGGTTCATAAGAATCTTACACTGGGTTGAATCGATCTCATGTTCTAAATTGCATTAGAAATAGACACAGGACAAGTGTGTTTTAAAGTAGTTAATACTGATTACATAGCTCTTGAAATGAGTGTGCGATTCCATGAGCAAGGTACACCTATATATATATTTTACATCACTAGAACATGGGACTTAAAAATATCATTAGAGCTAAGTTGACCACTTTTGGCAGGGGCATTTTTCTTCTTCTTGTTCTTTTTTTTTTTTGTTTTTTTTTTGTTGGGGGGGGGGGGGGGGGGGGGGGTTGTTCCATCGGTATGAAACTCACAAAGAAGTCATTATTCAGATGCACACATAGGAATCAATCACAAACCATATTCCTACATAATTTCTCTATATGGGTAATCTTAAAGGGGAAGTAGACAGATAAAAAAGCAAGCTTCTGCCATCTATCAATATTCTAGCTTTAACCAGCATACCATTTCTCCTTCTTGAATGCTTCTGCGTGCAAAAAGCCCCCATCCATGTATACCAGATCTACCACAGCAAACCCTATCATTTTCGGTTCTCTGCAATCATATATGTACACCCAAAAAATAGTCAGGAACCCAACCCAGAAAGTCTTTTAGTATATAACAGAGGATGGAAATTTGCCTGTAAGTGGTAAAGCCGTTCCCTGAAAGAAGAAAACGCTTTAGGCTCCTCTAATACCTGCTAAGAAAGAGAAGAAGCATGTGACCTCTAGATTGATATGTTGAATCCCTCAAAATCACAAGGAACATATGTTTACAGTTGCATCTTATCTAGAAAAGAGAGAAGAAACTTACTCTGCCAGCGTTCAGACGTTGTATTTCTCCAAAAGGATGGTGACAGGGACCCATCACTTGGTGGGCAATCGCTTCATCTTTTGTTCTCTAGCGAGGATTGAAAATAAAATAAAAAAGAAGAAAAGTGAGAACAATAGCGAGTTCAACATTATTATAAGGAAAAAAAACTTCCAGAATCCCAAACGTGTATAACTAATTGGAACCAGCCAGGTGTATATATGTTTGAGGCATTAAAAAGATAATTAAATTAGCCTGAAAGTGTTAACAAGTCTACTTCTCCGCCACTTTCTGCAATATAAACTTTCCATTATCACAATTTAGCGCAACACTCTTTGTGAACCCTTTCTGTCAGGCAACCCATCTCCAAGAAAGCCGAAAAAAGGGGAAAAAGGCTCCCTGCCTGCAACCTTATATTTCAATTAAGCAGCAGAAGTGTTCTAAAAATTTAATTCTAGGGCAAATATGTCAGGCATGAAGATCAAAGAATCTCATGCAAAGTACCTTTTTGTGATTGTTTAACCGTTTAAAGATCCGACACCTAGCAGCTGAGAATGGCTCAAGCTCAGTAGTTTCTTCTCTGGGTATCTCTTTGATCTTTTTTCTGTTGGATGAAATTAGCCTAGACCCAGCCTTCTTCTTATTTTGGAGGAGGCTTTTGGCAGAAAATACCCCAAGAGGAGATTGGATAATCAAAACAGTATCCGGATTTGGAGCCCTGCAATGAAGATGAAACCATAAAGACAAAAGGTTAAAACTGTAGAGAGCACAGGAGTGATTGCTTTCAAGGTAGGGTCCAGCTACTATGCTGCCCCATTCATACCGCTGGGCGTACTGCCCAGTGGTTTTTTTTTTTTCATTTTTCTTTTCACATTTTTTTAATCACTTTCTTAATCACTAAGTAAAAAAAAAATACACCAATACACTTAAAATCACTTTCTTAATCATTAAGTAAAAATAAATAAAAAATTTTGACCAGCGGTCAAAATGGGTAGTCAAGCGCAGGCGGCAAAGAGGCATTTCCCTTCAAGGTATGATAACAAGGTAATTCAAATCGATAATTCTAAGCACAAGTGATTGAGAAAAGAGAAAGATAAAAGGAGGGATATTTCAGACATGAGGATTCTATACCTGTGATAGGCGCAATAAGAAACCATCTTCGTGATCTGTCTACCATTTTTCTCCAAGCAGTGCAACTGAAATTTACAAGGGAGAAATGTAACACTGTATTGAGAGTACTCATAAATCTATCCAAAAGAAAAGCACATTATTAAGTGTCATTTAAACCAATATAGGAAGAATCAAAAGGCCAGAAGAGAAAAAAGGTGGGTTTTGATAAAGTTAGACTAAGTATATTATCTCGTAGCCTGATGGTATGAATACAATTACAGAATGTATATTATTCTAGATGCAGGGACTAATTGGCATATTCAACCCACACTATTTTCAGCAGTTCATCAATATTTTAGACATTACATAATCAATTTTATTTTTGTTTACAAAGGTGTTTTCTGTAATTCCAAGTTTCCTTTGTTTAGTTATTATTCAAACATACCTCCATGCGATACCCTGCCCTTGATGCACACATGGCATGGAAATATGTGGAGCACTTGCAACATTGTGTGCATGAACCATGAATTTGCTTGCAAATTACACAAATCTGAATTTCAAAAACACAGGATGCAATTAGATTGTTATGCCTAAAACTTTCAATAACCAATTAACCAATTTAAAATCAGCATGCATTCATTAAGACCAAAATCAGATAATTAAACAAGACTTAAATCATTCAACAATTTACCAAGGTCACATAAAACTATGATGATATTGAATGCATCATTCCTCATCATCTTCAATGGTGTGAATAGGACCTTTTCTTTTCCCAAAAAGCGGGAAAAAAGATTGAGCAGGGAACACATTAAAATACCATTTAGATTCAAGAACTGTGATCCCTCAAGAGATATTCACATTTTTCAATATGAAACTTTATTCTAAACAATGAGATGTATGGGTGAATGGAGGACTTGAGTTGGAATGACTAAAAAGAAGTCATGTGTACTTCAGATATTCCACCTTTACAAATGAATTGGATGGTATACTCAAGATCCCCAGAGCCGGCTCCATCACTTCATCACTAGCAAAAGAAACTTCAGGTCTAAACCAAGCACAAGTGACATGAACCCACAATGTGTCGACATCGGTTGGCTTTAGAGCACCTCCTGAGGGGCACAAAAAATATAACCCAAATACAAATAAGATATCAAATCATGATAGCATGTTGAAGCCAACTTTACCAATGCTTGATGAGTAATGATTCACATGTACATAAAGAAGTTATTTGAGATGAAAATGAAAAAAGAACCTCAGGCTAGAAGTAAAATAACCATCTTTAGCTGAAGAAAGCTACCATCATAAATGCAACTTTATTTTTTAAGTAACATCCACGTTATTAAGTGCATAAACTCAAAAAGAATGGAAGGCTTGTTTTGCCATGGAAAATAGAAGAATATAGCTCATAATTTTGCAGAAAAAGTTCCAAAACATAAGTATAATGAAACCAAGGCGAGGAACTTTAAATTCTCAACTGACCAAAATAAAACTCGTGAAAGTTAATTCTATGTAAATGAACATGCCTTTTACAGGGCAAAGGCAGCACTCCCGCTTGATTTCAGGTTTTTCACATGCTTTGCAAAGCCATGAAGTGAGATCCCGGACATTTCTTGCTCCATAGCACTCTTGATGAACAGCTATTTGACATCTAAAACGAACAAAATGAATCAACAGTGAGATTCAGTACAGTCATCTAATAAGGCAGAACCTCCAGTAAATATAGTAACAGCTCCCATAAAGAGTATCATTTCTTTTAAGGAACTGAGAAATTTTTATTTTTATTTTCAGTTAGCATGTATGATAGGACTTACCAATAATTTTTTTTTGATGAATTCTAAAGAGAAAAGTAAAATTATGTACGAGCATCTGAATGCAAAAGCCGTAGAGAAGAAAACGGCAAGTGCAAGCATAGGCTGCTCGCAAAGAACAACGATTTCGGCAACGGATAGGACTTACCAATAATGAATGGGACATAAGCAGACTAACTTGCACAACCGAGAGCAAACTTTAGGTAAATGTGAAATATTTCACGGGTTACACCAAATAGATATACCTCCTCAACTCAGTGCAAGAGCAAAATAATATATATATATATATATATCGTTATAATGGTTTTTTTGTAAGCAAGATAATCTTATTAACAATCCAAAAGGCATTATCCAAATACACATGGGATATATATTAGACGCAACTAGCTTGCAAAATTAAAAAAAAAATTAAAGAAAATTCTGGACGCTGAAGCTAGGGAAACATAAATGGGAAGCCATCCAATAATAGTGTATTAAAAAAGAAAGCTTTAAGTTCCTTCATTGTCCATGTGCTGTCTTCAAATCTATGACTGTTTCTTTTTCGCAATGCATATTCATAGGTAAATTTTTTCATCCGACAATTCAATTTAATCTGGTCTTATATGGGTCATTTGGAAGGAAAGGAATGGTTCAGCTTTGAAGTGGTTGACAAGTTGCTGTCAATCAAACTTGTCCCAGAAAACTTTGTATGATTGGAAAACAATCACTTTAGCTGTGTGTGCACGTTTGTGTAGAATTTAATGATATTCAAACAGAACTATTAAAGTTTCCGGTCCTCAGGAATTAAACATAAAGATTCATCACCCAGTGCGAGTCCCCCTTAAGGGAGGTCCAGGAGGAGTAGCTTGAATATGGTCGTTTTTGGCATGATGTGTCTCCTCTCAAGGCTTGAATATGTACTTGCACCAGACAATGGTTCTTCTATTCTCTAATCAAGCATGCTTTAACAAACTTACATATATATGTGTGTGTGCACGCACACATGGTATGTATGTATGTAAAGGTTTTTCTTGAATCATTAAGACTTGACGATTAATTATCATGCAAATATGATAATAGACATATTGACCTTACCGGTTACATATGATAATCTTGTTATAATCCCAATCTTCAACCCATCTACAAACAGCACACCGCTCTGTTGTCCACTTAGCACAAACAGGTTCGTACTTCTCTGTCATAGTAAAATCGAGAAAGCAGCCCATTGGTACAATTATCAGCAGAACAGTTGGTGCAACTCATCAAAGTGTAAAATTCTATAGTTGGAGTAAACAATATACCTTGCAAAAATGTTAGCAACTTCCGCTTTCGTTCTTTTATGGAAGGTTTCTTAGTTTTTACAGAAACAATAGCATTCTCATGATAATCTGCCAACTGCAGCATCTGCAAAGTCAAAGGAGAATATATTAAAATGGATAAATATATTATAGGTTCACAAAGGACAGTGCACACAAGCATTGTTCTTAGAACTAAGAAGATTGACTCAGCAGAATAAAGTGAGAAAGGGAAAAGAATGATATAGTGTATGCAAAGGTTCTAGAATCCAGAACATGCGTCAAACTTCAAAACTGGAATTGCAATGTGAAGCCTCTAAAAGAATTTATGAAACATGGATTAGCAGAGAGCAATCCCCAGAAAAGGTGCTGATCATATAAGCTAGATTTGAGGAGGAGAAAGTCATTAGATAAGTAACGATTTTGCAGATATTAATGAAAAAGCTTATATTGACGATGTCAGGCAGAGCACATAAGAATATATGATCAAACATCTACGGCAAAAGAGGATGCCTAAAGAAACTATGATGTAGACAAGGATTAAGTCATCTAGTTGGCCATGTTTGAACACTCCTGCATTTGTAAATTTAAGTTGGAGCCAGCCACCAGTTGCTACCATACTATGTTATCAGATTCATGCTCCATGCCAAACACCCGCATCGTGGCTCAAATTCTATTGTTTCCAAAGTTAAATAAACTAAACTAAAATATAGAGAGAAGCAATATGCTTTTCCAAGTTTCACAACAGATCAATATCTTTTTTTTTTTTATCAGTCACAACAAATCAGTATCTATGTTAACAAAATGAATACGATCAGTTACACACTTTATATTGTATATTACAAAATATTTTGAAGACTGTAGACTGTATAAATCGCAGATTAAAACAATTGGTTCTAAACCTTTTTTTTTTAAGTAACAATTGGTTCTAAACATATGTAGAAAATGGTTGAAAAGCTAATTTTATAATTAGTTGGAATTTTCCCTATGCAGATAAACAACAACTAAAAATACATTATTCTCATAAAATGAATTCATCTAAACATGCCAAGATAGACACAAGGGATGAGATATACAATACGGAAAAATGTAAAAATGAAGCTCAATACAAACCCATTGTTCCAATGGCAGCATGGAGCCTTTCACCCTAACACTAGTCCTCCAATTTTTCAATTTGGAACCTGTATGTTTTACCCAGTCACTAAGTGCTTGCTTTTCTGTCCCACAAAACCCACAATCGCAGATGACTCTGAAACAGAAGGGGAAAAAGAGAACTTAAAGAAAACATTTTCAGATTTAAAAACATGTAGTGGAATTGAAGTAAGGCAATGATCAGCTAACAAAATCCAATTTTGTTCCCATATGTATACCACAGGGAAAAGAAATAATTATAGAAAATTTAACCCTAAGTAACAATCATCCAGTGATCCAAAAGCATTACAGCTTATTGTCTCAAATTAGTTACTAGAGTGCCCAGAGAATTTTCCTTTCTTCTTTTAACAAGTGAAATTTTATTAAAACTCGAGAAGGTGTTGCACTAGTTCAGTATTACACTATTACATAGAAAGTATACAAGAGATCCACAGTGCCAAGAAAATTTAAATTTCAAGATTTCTTCGTTGCCTCTCACCATAAAAACAGCACACAAGTTATGGGTGTAAGTAATAAACCACAGAGTGAAGCATGACACTAATGGTCTTCGTCAACATCTGAACATTTGCAGTAACAGTGTTACTGATGTGTGGTGTGGACATCAGCCTCTAAAAGGGACCTTTCCGGATCTTTTCCGTATTGCTCAGACTAAGGATTCATAGGTGGCAGATCATTAACAGCTTTTAAATGGATCTCCTCCATGGGAGGTCGACTGTATCAGTGGCAAAAGATTGGGACATGGGCCTCTTTATTTCATTCTATCGCTAGTTGTATTCTGCCCAGGTAATACACAGCTTTCCATGGAAGTCCATCTGGAGAGTAAGCCCCAAGAGTGGATTTCTTTGTTTGGACAGTAGCAATAGGGAAGATCTTAACCTTGAAGAACCTAAGGAGGTAATGCATATGTAAAAGGAATGGAGAAAACAGTGGATTACCTCTTACTCCATTGTGAGATTGTTACCACTTTGTGTTAAGAGTGTGAGTGATGCGTAGACGGGTGACAGATCTATTAGCATGTTAGAAAGTAGGATTTAAGAGTTATCACGGCAGACTCTTGCTGAAAATAAATCCTATCAGTGTAATGTAGTGCAAAACTGTAAGAAAGAAACAATCGAAGCTTCAAAGATATTATAAAGACAATGGAGGAACCCAAAGCTTTGTTGTTTGATATACTCTACTATTGGATGGATGCACACTTAGTCTAGCTTTAGTTTCCAAAATTTTCTAGACCTCTTTACTTTCTCTAATTAGGTATATCTGATGTATACATCTTATGTACTTGGACAGTGATTATTTCTTCCATTAATAAAATTAGAAAAAAATCTAGCTGAAATATTTTTATAATGAAAAAATCTTTACTAGGGTTTAATCCACCATCTCCCCTTGAGTTTACATTGCTGACAAAGGCTTATAGGATCATGTTATGGAAATACAATCATAAAACGGAAAAAAAGTATGCATTTATGAAGCTATATACGCTTACAAGTGAAGACTTGGAAAATATATGCCTTCTATGTCATTGCAAAACACAGTAACCTTGTTAGGTAGCACCAATTGACCATCATTTCTGTTCCATCTGCAATTAAAACTCTCAAATAATTAGACATACAGGGGTGAAGTGACAAATTCAATACCAATCTGAATGTCAGATGTGAAATGGCTTGAAAACAAGAATAAACTATAATTATTACGATGACAATGGCAATAACAACAACAACAACAACAAAGAATGGAACAAGAATAATACAACAGCTACTGCTACTCATTGTCATTCCATCATCATCCTCTTCGCGGTTACAGCCATGTTCATTACCATTGTAAAATTTGAACAAACAAAAAAAAAAATGGCTACAAAAGAGGTAGAATAGACTTACTTGAACTCACCAAACTAAAAACTAAAAAACAGACTTACTTGACTTTTAGCTCTGACTTTTCTGACTTTTCAGAATCTGATAACTCAAAATCAAACTTTGCTTTGCAAGTTGGGCAATAATAATCGGTACCCCCCAGATTCTATGAAGCACAAATAAATTATAGTCAGGGAAGTCCACAAAATGCCTTTTATTATCTAATTATGCAGATATGAAGTGAGGGAGAAACCTTAAAAAGATTGCTGGAAATTTTGTCGCACTCAGCATGCACCCAAACTTTACAACCATCACAGCGTACCTAGTTTAGCAGGACATCCAAACAGAATTTTATGTAATAGACTTCTTATTTTCCGAAAGAAAAAAGAAAAAATTATCTTAACTCTGGAATAGTTAGTAGGTGGCCTCACCCAACTTCCACTGTCCGGATGATTCCAAATCTTCTTGCATATGCCACAATAATGATTTGATTTTGTTAACTGGGATAAGAACTAGTGTAAGCAAAAATGATAACACAACGTACCACAGACAAAAATCTATTTGAGAAGTTGGTTAACAAAGCTTGTATAAAAAGCACCATACAACAAGACAGGTCATACGAACCCTAGCACACGTTTTACATAGAAACTGTCCTCCAGGAGTTGCAATCTTAAATTTCTTTGTCATTTTGAAAGGAAGGGTCGTACCACAGCCTTCACAAGGACGTGTGGCTTTCTTCTTCCCAATTACATTCTGCATAAAGGAAAGAAATACAATATCATGGAAATTGCAAGCACATTAAAGAAAAAACTTCTAGTCACAAGTTGGCTTTGTAGAAAAAAGAGCAGACAAAAAGATGTAATTTGCGCCGAAGACTTATATCATACAGGGTTCCTTAGCAAAACAAAACTTCCATTAATTAGGACAAAGTGACTCGGTTGACCAAAGTTTTTCCCCCTTGTGTCAGACAAATTTGATATCTATAAGACTTGAAGTCTAGTCTTCTTTACTCTCTTTACATTCTTGAACAAGAAGAGCTGTATGAGTTACCCTCACAATTACATATTCCAATCAAACCAGGTTCTGCTGATTTTTATTTTTTATTATACTCAGCCAGAGGAATTTTGAGCAACCCTATGCAGTTAAACAAGGATGAAAGCAGAAAGAAGTACCGGAATGCAACTTGCCTGGTTGGCATTGTGACAGTCCAGATCCTGGTTTGAACCAGTAGCTTCTTGAATCCCCCTAAGCTGAATAGTTTCATCACAGATTGTGTTCCCAGCTGCGATGTTTATATCTGCTATCAACTTCTCTGTAAAACCATTTTCTGCCAAAAATGCCTCTTCCATAGCCATCGGAAATTCACATGGCTTGCAGCCAATCAATTCAGACTGCTCCTGAAACCTAGATCAAGCATAAACTCTCGTAAGCACAAAGGTCACTTTAGATTACACGAATCAAATCCAAATTCCAAAGAACCAACAATAATGTACCTGTCTACATAATCCGCAAAGGGAAAGATCATCCCGCACTTGACCCATGCATAATCCTGGTTAAGATCATTAAAGTATCCCACTCAATACCCACATTCTTCTGGACCCAATAAATAACACCAGTTAAAAAAATATAACGAAAACAAAGCTCTGCGTAAGAAGTATTTCATACTCTTTGATTCTCGTTTCCAGAGTACCCAAAAAACATCACACAAGCCGCATCTGCTATACAAGACCTCAAAACCAATTCAGGAGCTTGCGTCATTGGATCAATAACAATGGCAGGCCAATAGGGCTCCTTCTTTCCCGGCTTTGCCCACACTATGTCACCTGAATAGAAGTCCTCCGGGCCATACAACCCGTTTTTCCTCCCACCATTCTCCAAAAACTCAACCCGCTCCTCAATTTGGTCTACCAGGTACTTCTCATCTTCCCCTAACTGTTCGTTTGCCGATGTCAGGGTACTCCGCGAACTCGAATACTTCCTAATATCATTGAAAACCTTAAACCCGACATGCCCTTCTTCCGTCCCCTCCTCTTCGTCACACAATGTTGCATATTCCCTACTCTTGAACCCGTTTTTCTCAAGGTGACCAGATCTTTTCGTCTCCTGACTACTGATTTTCGGCCTTTTAAAGCTAAATTTATCCTTTTTGCATTCAGAATCTTCATCAAAACTATAATCACGCAAGCTAGTCTTGCTGTCTTTCCTCCAATTCTCGATAACCGAATCATTAAAACGTGAAGGAAGTACCTGAACCCGGCCTCGAGATGTTTTCACCAGTGGCGGCCGTGAAACCTCAGCCACAACTGTAGGATTAGTTTTCACCTTCGCTCTTGTCAAATCCCGGACCCGTGTTTTCGACTCGACTTCCCCGGGTGAGCACGACAATTCGGTGCACCCAGAAGCAGCGAAGCCCTTCTCCGTGCTGATAATCCCTTCAAAGCCCACGGGGATTACGCCAGCGGCGATATCGCCAAGAAGATTGAGAGGGTAATATCCATTCTTGTTGTTGCTGTCCTTAGTCTTCCTCTTCTTCCGAGTCACGGCCGAGTTCTCCTCGTCTTCACCCGCCGCGTCACCGAGTTTGCTCCTTTTCAGACTCGGCATTTGGGATTTCAAATTCCGCTTGATTATCATTGTCTCTAACGAATAAAGAAACAAAAACCCACGACTTCGAATTCGAATTGGGATACTCCAAAAACCTTTGAATTTCACATCAAACGCCAGACCGAAGAACACCCATAAACCCTAGTTTTGCAAAGAAACAGAGCCATCGCAAGAATACGGTCTGAACAACTCTATTTTCCCGATAGGCACACTAATGGAAACCCGAATTCGTGAGAGAAAAAAGACAACTGTGAAAGAGAATGTTGGAGAAATCAATCGTAGAAGATTGAATCAGTGGACTCTGTTAGAATATGGATCTGCTCGCTCTTCCTCTTGCTGCTTCAGAACGCAGGGAGACAGACAGAGACGGATACAGGAGAAAACAATATATGATACAATTCTGCACAAAAAATCGTAGTCTTTGATTACAGAAAGTGGGAATACGAAGCTAAAAAGATTTTTTTTGGGTCACAAAGTTTGGGAAATTTTCCAAAAGAGGGAAGGTGACACAGTCGGGGCGAGAGAGAGTAAAAGAACTAGAATTTAATATACAATACCTTATATACAAAATCGCAATCTTGGATTATACAGAACAGAAATATGAAAAAATCAAAACATGTAAAAAAATGGGAAATATTGCAAGAGAGAGAAAGATGGTGACAGAGTCGGGAGAGAGAGAGGGTCTCGGCGTTAACTTGTGCAAGTGTTAGTACTAAAATGCGTGAGAGAGAGAGAGAGAGAGAGAGAGAGATGGGGGAATTGGGGTGAAGGTTAACACTAAACTTGCTCCTCGTGTGTTTGGATCCCAATTTCTTCTTTCTATTGTCGTCACAGAGAAAGTTCATGGCCGGTGAAGCTAGATGGGCTGGGTTTCTATTGGTGTTTATTTTTGCCTTTTATGCCAACATATTCGTTCCAAGAAACATGGAAATCTAACGTACCATGAAAAAGAAACACACAAAGACTTTGTCTTGTGTATGATGTGAGTTCTATTGATTGATTCAACTTTATAATGTGTTAAATTTGATAACCATGGTTCGTTTCCTTGCCTGTTTGATCATTTCTGTCATGACTCATGGGCCTGTTTAATTTGGAGCGCTGGTATTTCAAATTGTGGTGGTGGTGGTGAAGAAACACGGTGGATATTTTTCATGGGACTTCTCTGTTTCTGGTAGGTGTTATCTTGCCCACTTGGAACTGATTGTAAATGGGTTTTAGTTTCGGAAAATGTTGTTGGGTGCTGATGATTTTGTAGCATTAAGATTTCTGTAAACTCGAAATGGCCATGGTGTTCTTCGCGTTGGGTTTTTTTCTTGTATTTGAACTATTGGCCTCGCCAATGGAAGTTGTGGGTTTTCGGTTTTCCCACCAATTTCTTGGAAGGGTATTTTGGGCACTTTCTTGTGGCCAATAAAAGTTTGTCAACGGTTTAGAAGTTAGAACTCAGTGAAACTGTTGATACGTTCGGGCTTTCATACATTTTTTTGCTTTAATTTTCAGTTCTTATAATTCTTTTTAACATTTTCTATTGGGTTGGGTACTATGTTTTTCGTTTTGTTGTCGGACCAAAACTGCTGTAGATTTGAGCTTTGTGGGGGAACATCACATCCTGCACCGGTCGAATAAACCCATTGCTTTCTCGACAATTTTATCGAATAATTTCTGTAAATTTCGGTTAAGCAAATGGGTTCGGAAGCTTTTTTTATTTATCCTAAATGGAAAAAATGTCATGTTGGGTGTCCTGACTTGTTTTTTTGGTGGATGGAACTGTAATTGGTAGCTGTTGAGATATTAACGGGATTTCAGAGCCACAGACCTTTTGTACCTTCAATTTTTTTGACTTTTCATTCAGGTTTTGGGTAAGATTTTGGCAGTGTGGGTGGTAAAAGGTGGGGGATGATAAGAGGCTGATCTGAGGTTACACCACTTGGACTACATCCAAATCAGAGGAATGGTAGGTGAATTGAAGCAGTCGGTAGTTGGGTTCGTTAATTGATCTGGAGGGTGATGGTTTTAAAGAGAGAGACATCTTCAAGAAGATGCTGTACCGTGGAAAAAAATCCTCTTGATTTCTGAAACATTTTTTAGGATGGCAAGATTTGACTTGGCTTTTTAGCATGCGAGTTCATTAATGGCTTTTTCTATTTTTGCAAAGATTCTCCTCATGCTCTGAAGGGGTTGACCATTGCCCCAAGCGATGCACAAAGTTTCTTAAGCTAAGATCGGGCATGCTCTGTAACAGATGCCCCATATCTTTGTACCTGAAACATGGAGATATAATCAACCATTTGAATAGCTAGATTTGTGAATGCAGCGAAAAGGAGAGGCGCAAATAGACGGCTAAAATTCAAAGAGCATTCGAAGTCTTGGTCAATGATAAAAGTACCATGAGTCCTGAATTAGAAGATAAGAACGTCACAACTTTTGTTTTTTGTTTTGTTTTTCTCGTTCCAGTTCTGGTATGTGGTGTTAATGGCGAGGCCTAAACTGGGTTGGCATGTCGGATCACATGGAACCATCTAGCTTTGGTGTTTTATTTCAGTAATATATGTTATCTTCTAAACTTGCGACCACAACGTGCTTAAGATAAAGAGGTCGGGGCACGCATGGTGGCAGTCTCTACTTGTTGTGGGTGCTGTTCTCGATTTTGTGTCGTGTTGGATTTGAGCCATGGCGTCTGAACAATGACGGCATCAAAATTGATTTTAAAAACTCACCCACGATACCTTTTTTGGGATGGCATTTTGGGGAGCTGTCTGTGATGCAGTCTGGCAGATGGGTCCCTTTTTGGGTTTGCTTCGAAGCTACTGTTGCTAGGAGAGATTTTCCAATATATGAACTTATTCATCCAACTTTTCCTTTTGTTCTTTGTGGCATATTTAAGAGTAAAGAAAATTCTGTGTTTATGGTTAAGTAAGTTGCCTTTTAGACCTTGGACTCTCAGCATATATCTCTACGAATTTGTGTTAATTAATTGGTAAAAAGAGCCACGCTTTCATTTTAATCTTTTGATTGGGTCTGTCTGAAGATTCCTGTGTTGTCAAAGATGGCCTGCACCAGGCCACCATACCTCCATTTAGCTTCTCGTCTTCTCCCCTCGTCTTCTATTCTACACTTTTCATGTGAATTTCAGACAGATTTTTAAATGGGTTTAGCACCAACTCTCTCATATATTTCTAACTAGAAGTATCCCTGAAGCCATTGACAATGAGTGAGACCAAATAATCTTTATTGGGCTGGACGCAGTAACCCGTATCGTCAACTATAACTCGACCCAGGTTAAGTGCAAAAGGGGTTGGGTTCCAATAAGAGGTTTTTCTAAACCCAAGATCAAGTGGGCCCATCTGAAGCCGCGCTGATTATACGTTTTCATAAAACTTTTCAATTCATCTCATCTAATTATTATAAAATTTTTAAATAAATATAATATTAAAAACTATATTCTAAAAATATTTTATTTAAGTTTTAACTTTTATGACAATTCATCTATAAAAACAAATTAGGCCGTTTCTAACTATTGATTTGAGTGAAATTGGATGAAGACATTTTCTTTCCTGAAAGTTTCTAAATTATTTGAGAATATTTTTCAAAAGATAATATTTTTTTGAATTTATTAAAGCAAAACTTTCATCCGGACCAAATAATTAAAAAAAAAAATCCTCATGTTCATCATATAAGACTCGGGTTTGTAAAATTGCAAATATCTGGGCCGGATTTTTTTTAGGCCCAGATTTGATCCGGGTCGAAACCTGCATTACAAAAATATGGATTAATCCAGTCTGGGCGGGTTATGAAACCCGGGTTCCGAGTTAAAAACCCGGCACTCGGGTTCTATATATATTTAAAAAAAAAAAACCCATTACCATTCGAAGCCCTAGCTCTATCTCTCCCTCTCTCGCGCCCAGATCTCTGCTTCGCTTTCTTGCCTTCTCTCTTTCTCTTTCGATCGAGCATCGAAACCACAACTGTTGCTGCCGGTGTTATCTAAGGCCACCGTCCACGACTCCATTTTCACAACACACACACACACACACACACACACTCTCTCTCTCTCTCTCTCTCTCTCTCTCTCTCTCTCTCTCTCTCTCTCTCTCTCTCTCTCTCTCTCTCTGTTTTGAGCATTTAGATCTCTTCTCCATGGGGGGAGGTTTCTTTTGTATCAAGAGTGTGTTGGGGAAGCCGAAACCCTAGCCATCGTCGTCGGTAACTAGCAGAGGCTGCCTTTTTTTTTTTGGAAATATAGATCTTCTCTTTTCTTTTTGGGTTTTATTTTTTCACCTATCTATAACCTGTTATGTTGTGGTAGTGCGTGAGTAGTGTTTTGGTTGGTTAGATCGGCTCTTTTCTTTTTGAGTTTTATTTGTTAAGAGTTTTGTTTAGCTTATGTGGGTATAAAGTGTATGTTGTTATTTGATAGATCTTTTTTTTTTGTTATTTTTTAAACGTGGGTATAAAGTATATGCTGTTATTTGATAAATTTGAGTTTTTTTGTTATTTTGATAGATCTGGGTTTTTACATGCAGGAAACAAATGGTTGCTGCCGGTGGTTTTGTTTACTTGTAGAAGCTTGTTATTAGGGGAAACATTTGATTACATTGGACTGAGTATTTTCTATTTATTTGATTACAATGTATGGCAGGGATGTTTGCTTTCAAAATGAATGAACTTTTAAGTTTGAATGATTATAAAGTATATGCTGTTATTTGATAGAAACTTACCATTTGTAGTACCTTAATAAATATATACATGCATTCACAAAATATAATTATTTTCTTTTTTGTTGAATGAGTAATATCAAGAAAGGAGAATAATCTATTGAAGCCTTGGAAAGATGAAGATAATTTATCATGTTATGGTGCCATTCAAAATTACCTTGTGTATGGTCAATCTTTTTATGTTTGCAACTCATCCCATGACATCATTATGTGGCTTGAGTATTCTCTGTGGATTGTGAATTAATTCTCTAATTTTTCATGGAGGGGGTGTCTTCACGTCTAGGACTTCATCATGGTTATGTAAGGCACTATGGCTTGAATGGTGATGTGAATGGTGTTATTGATGGCTGACATTGTTCTCTACACTTCCAACCAAGATTTACAGGGTTTTCCTTCTTTGCTTATCCGAGCCATGACCTTTGGAATCCCTATTATTTTATCCTGATTTGCCCATCTTCAGAAAATATGTGAGTTCATTCAAGTTGTTCCCCACTTGCTTCAATGATTGCTTTAGTTTACAGGGCCCCTACATTTCTCTTTCTTACATTTGTGAGGTGGTTCTTGAAAGAATAGGTGGTTTTCCCCAGATTGGGTTTCTTCTCTCTATTTGTTTTTATAGTTAATATTTGCTTTCTAATTCTATAGGTTCTGCGGCAGCTTAGGAAAAAAGTTTTTGAAGCATGCTAAGTTAACAGTTAACAGAAGACCAAGCTTTGTAGTTTATTGTTGTGTATTGGAGTTTGATTAAATCAATGTATTTGTTTTGTAATGATCTTTGCAAATTAGTTCAAACAATGTAATATGGGGTGTATTGCATCTTGTATATTGCCTGCATTTTACATGGCAATTTATTTATTTATAGTTTTCTACGTTTAGCTATTTTTTACTTAAATTTAGTTTTCTATTTTGATATATTTTAGGCTGTAAGATTAGAAAAAATTTGGGAGGAGGGACAAACAACATACAACTTGGACCCAGATGAATTTTGGGGGGGCTGGAAAAATAAAATAAAAAATTCGGGTACATCCCGAAACCCGGATTTCCGGATTTCAAAAATCTGGATTCATCCGAATTTCAGACCGTGTTTGTAATCGGGTTAACCCGGGCCAAAATCTAGACCGGGCATATCCGGGTACCAGGTTCGAAATCCGGTTGAACAGCTCTAGCCTCAACGGCCACACAAAGCAATTGTACCAAGAATATAAAATTGTAGAAACATTAGCAAAGTTCCTACTTTTACTCTGGGTTATCTCCTTCTTCCGACCCCAAGGAATATGTATGAAAAAAGAAAATAGGATTTGCAGAAACTCCAGTTTAGAAGGTTTTAATATGACAATGGTGATCGTTCCATTTGTGAAGTGGAAGCCAGACTAGAAAGATTACATCATTGCACATATCATATACACGAACCAAGTACACTATTTCTCTCTCTCTCTCTTTTTTTCCCCCCCGTTTATTTAGCAAACCTTTTGTACAACTCTACTAAGAGCATTTCAGTCTACATAGGTGGTTCGTCACTACAAATAAAGAGATCAAGGCTACAAGAGTTGGGGTGTCTGGATTATTAAGGATACCTATTCAAACTCTCTCCATTGAGTCCAGGTCTATTTTCGAGTGGAGGTTCCGCTATATGTTTGATTATTTCATTGAATCCTGCTCTGCTTATTTTCTAAACCTCCTCATACTGAATTAGTTAAAACTTAACAGTTCTTGCCTCTTGGCATCAGATTCATCAGTTTTTGCAAACCTTCCGCGAACCCTTGGTTGACTGTCGGCAAGAGCCTTCCTGCAAGCGTACTGAAACAAAGCCAAATTATTAGTTTCAGCAATCAATCAACTTGGGCAGAATTCAGTGTAAGATGAAGAATATCTGTCCAAAGTGAAAGTTTGGACACTCTGAACGGTTGTATAGATGGGAACTCTGACTCAATGAACATTAACTTCGTTATTATAATTCTGAAGAAAAATTATTTGGTAAGACATAACTAAAGGACACTTGTGAACAATTAAATTACCTTGATTTTCCTGCCGAAGTTCCTCTTTGTCTTCTTATTCCTGTATCTGGAGAGCTTTTCCCGGCGCTCATCAGTAATACAGTTGCTGACAATTAATGGGCGCTCAAGGGGAGAATGGATGAGCCTCATGCCATTACCAAGAGTCTGTCATAAAAACTCAGTATCAATGACCCAACCCCATCCTGTTGAAATGGCCAGAAACATCTAAACATTTCTCAGTGCATAGACTTTTTTACAAAATGAATGAATGTTTGATGTTCAATTGCAAGTACATGAATCTCCAAAATCTGGTGGTTTATACCAAAAGGAAAAAAAAGAAGAGAGAGAGATATAGTAAAAGACAATTGATTAATTATGATTTTTAGACATCATCCAAAAACCTGAGACTTATTTTACGTCCACTTTTAAAAAATACTAATGATATAAATGTGGTCTTTACTGAATTAAAACCCAACATATTAAACTCAACTAAGCCTTAATCCCAACAATATGAGGTCTTAAAAATACACATAGAAGGGTTAACCCGTTAACTCCATAGCAAAGGGTTGAAAATGCTTCCTATACTTTGTCATATGCCATGTTTTCCTTGTCTTTATTAATTATAATTACATTTTTAATGCCATGTGCAACCTCTTTCAGGACCAGATCCTCTGCAGATAGATTAGGCGTGATTTCATTATTGCAAGAGAACAAAAGCCGTTTGACTATCTCAACCTAAAAATATAAACATGTCAGCAAATTATGTGAATTAACTAAGGCTGACCTTAATGTCTCCTTCACTAAATGCCCTTCGCATTCCATAAACTGTACCCAAATCCATCCCAGGAAAATCAAGGAAACTTGGTTTCACTGCAGATCCATGCATCCACTCTATTGAACTTAAACACTCTGAGCTGACACTTTTCTGGAATGGTACAGCAGTAAGTTGTCTGTTTTCCTGAATTTTGTATTCATCAATACTTGAGAGAGGAATCTTGACATCCAGAACTTCAGAGAGTGGTTCTTCTATTGCTGCCTTTTCCAATAGATCCTTCCTGCACTCATAAAAGACCTCACTCAAAAGCTGCTCATTTTGAAGCGATTCAATGTCTGCAACCTTGAGTCCTTGGGTGGAGATAACATCTTGCCCACAAGAAATCATTGAAATGGCTGCTGTCATGGGATCAAGGCTCACAACTTGTTCTTCAATGATGGGTTCCGGAGCTTTGAATAGATCCCCCTCTCCTCCCAGGTCATATTCTAATATGGAGGTCTGAGCCAGGTGACCCTGCATTACACAAAGGCAAAGGAAATCAACAAATATCTAGTAGTAACAAAAAAGAAATTGTTGACTGAAATACCTTGCTATTGATACTAATATTGGACAGAGAGATGAAGTAATGATCAGTGAATATAAATGCTACACTAAATTATTAAAATCTTTCCAGACTCACTTGACAAATAGTAGCATAGAAGGTGATTGGAATCATCTCTTATTGCCATTTTCTACCATCTGACAGAATGCTTAGACAAGAAGAAGAGTAAGGCTTTTAAAAGGTGTTCATCATACAATTCTGCCAGATTTGGATTTGGAATGGCAAGGCTTACTGAATAAAGTTTACTTAAATGATAACTTCAAATCAGTTTGGAAACAGAACGCAGGCTTTAGCAAACAAGCATGGTTTTGAATTTTGCATTTTGTCTGGGTATAAACGGATGGATAAATGAGCTTGGTATCAAATAAAGTCCACAATGACCCGACTCATGAAAGGAAAGTATGTTCAGTGGGTTTCCCAGAATTTTCAAAAAGAAAGGCTGACTATCTTTTTTTAAATACAATTAATTATGCTGAAGTTGGTTTGATAGTTACTGAAATTTCAGTTCCAAATTCCTTCATGCTAAATTTAGCTGTAAATGAGCATCTATATAGAAAACCCCACAATCACAAACACTATCCCCACGCATAACTGAAGTTCACTGCTTTCGAAGTACTTTCCTTAATAAGAAACTGATCAAGTTGCCTTTAAAATCTTCTTAAAATGGCTAAGCTACGCAGCCTCTTAAAGAGGATGTACATCTTCCACCTACTTTTAGCAAAAGCAAAGATCCAGAACTACTTTAAAAAGCAGAAAAAAAAAATAAAAAAAATTAAAGAGCAACTCTTCGTTTCCTCCCTTCTCCCTAATTTAATTTTCTTTCTGAGTAAAGTGTAGAAGCTAAACTAAAGTTTACTTTTTCTTCCCCCACTTTTTTTTTTTCTGAACACCACCCGTCCCCTCTCTTCAAACAACCCAAAGAATAAAGGGGGAAATTTTTTATATAGTTTTGATAAGAATACAGTTACTCCTATCAATGAGTTCAGATGGAAAATTCAAAGAGAATATGGAAGATAAAGAGTATAGTACACGGAGCCATGACCGAGAAAACGTTCTCCATTCATATTCCTTTCCTGTCCTTTTCCTGTCCTTTTCCTTTCCTTTTCCAGATCCAGCATGTAAAAGCAAACCCACAGCTGTTTCCATTTATGTTCCGAAAATTTTCGGTAAAAATAGACGCAAATAATTATTTGTTATCTCTTTCGTGGAAAACCCAACAGCACAAAACATAAAGATGCCATAATTCGATTACTAATATAATATTTTTCTATTTCCCCCTATTTTCTCCGCGACCAAACATTGGAGTAAGAAAAGAAAAGAACAAAGAAAAATGATCAAAATCCCGAAAATCTTTTAACTTCGAATGTTACATAGAAAATCAGAACTTTCAAATTCACTGAAACAAGGACTTTCTTTTGCCTCATTTACTCAGCAAGCAAACCGCGGATACCTCAGAGTACAAAACAAACACCACTCATAAAAGTACACATTGATAGTAAGAAAAGACCCTTCCAACAAATTAGCTCAGATTAAGTTCAAAACCTAAAAACAAATGCAGATCAACCAAACCCAGAAAGAGTAGGAAGCCAAGCTAGAGAGAAAAAGAAGAAAATGGTACCATTGAAGCGCAGGACTTCTGGGTTTTGCAGTACTCTTCAAGTTGTTGAGCTTCCTGAGAGAAATTCTGGAAGTAAGGGAACAAAATCTCAGTGTCTGCATACATTTCTCCAAGAGTCGAAGCTTCAAACAGAAACAGAGCTTTTACAGAGAAGAAGCTTGTTACTCTCCCCAAGAAATCAGAGCATAAACAGAGTAACACAAAAGAAGGGAACACACCGAACAAGAGCAGCCAAAATGGTTGGGTACTTGCTTGGTTTGTTCAATGGGTGGCTTTGAATTTAGGAGCCAGGCGAGAGAATTTATATATATGATAAATGGGGGAGGTGATGAGGTAAGAAAATCGAGTAAGGACAAACTAGGAAAAAGGACAATCATTATCATAATGCACTGTCCCACTCCAATGTCTGTCTCCTATCATTTTTTTAAAAAATATTTAAAATACTTTTTATTGATTTTTATTTTTTTGGGGGTATTCCAAGATGTATACTTCTATTTATATTGCTATTTGTAACAGATGAATTGCACCAAACCAAAATCTGTGTAGATGTTCGTGGACGGTACTGCACACTCATCATCAGTGACAACAGTCATCACTGCATGGTTGGAGGCGCGTTGGACGCTATTACAGTTTTTTTTTTTTTAAATAAAATTAAAAATACAACTTAGAAAAATGATATGTAAGAAAAATTCTCGTCTTCGTAAAAAATAGATTTTATCTCAGAAAAGTAAAAAAAAAATTATTTTTTATTAGTGAGACTTATTTTTTTCAAAAGATTTATATTAAATTTGTCTGTTTAAAATTTGTACATAATATTATTCTTTTTAAAATTTTATTGAAAAACATATTTTAATTGATATTTAAAAATATAAGAAAACTTATCTTTAAACTGTCTTCAAATATTTAAAAACTTTGAAGAAAATCTTGTTGAGATGTGTTTTAAACATATTTTCATTGAGATGTCTTTTTTTTTTCAAATTGTGACTTTTCTTTGATAAAAGTTAAAAGGTTTTGAAGTTTTCATTAAAGAAAAGTGAAAAATATGAAAGAAAGAATGGAATTAGTTTTTATGGGTACTGAATATTTAATAAAATTAATCAAATGCTAGCTTGCTAATTGAAAGAAAGAACAACCTTCTATCAGTGTTTTAAATAGACAATTTTCATGACTAATCAAGGACATAAGCATCATTTCATTATGTACATAAGCTTCTTCTTCTTCTTTTAAAGGGTTTCTCAATCCTTGTCTAATGCCTTTGACATCTTTTATTATTTTCTTAAATCTCTATAAACTGGCCGGCCTCTCTATCGAGTTCCCATGTAAATTGACACATTCACCAACCTCTTTGCCACCTTTTTGTCCCAATTAACTAATTGGTAGCTCGATCAACTTGTACCGACCCCCCCAACGTCTCAACTGATCACCCGGCCATGGCTAATTTGCTATATATTCTCCGGCCATTAACCTTTAACCTTAATATATAATAATTGATGGACTACCATAAATATTAGCACAATCGATCATGTGATGGTTGGGACACCATTAATCAATTAGTTGATCAAGATTAATACTTTATGACTACTAACATTAGCATATATTGTGATTCAACCATGCTAGTGGCTAGTCGAGAACCAAATCAAGAGGCCGGTCGACCTTATTCAATTGTACGTACGAGTTCATATATATACTAAATTGCGATCACATATGATCTAGATAAGTTACACATGTTAAAAAAAGATCATTTATTATCCGTTCAAAGCTAATTACCAACTTAATTGGATTGCTAAGATGTCATATATAATTTGTTCGGGCTATTTTGTTGTGTATATATATATGTGTGTATTTTTACAACAAAATGCCAAAAGAAATTACATTTTCACGTATATATAAACTTGAAAAAAACATTATGTGGCTAAAAGAAAATGATTTACATGTGTGAAATTACCATTCATCCCAAGTTTAAACTGATGAGAAGATGTAGATTTAGGCGTCGTTTAGATATTGAGCTGAATTGAAATGAATTGAGTTCTTTATCAATAATAATGAGTTGACATAATAGAGTGAATTTTATGGAGCTCATCTAAGATGAATTTAGATGTATTTAGATGTTAAGATGAGTTTAGATATATTTATAGGAAGTTGAAAAAGATTGTGAGTCCTGCGTTTAAAGAGGTGTTGAGTTGAAAAAAGTTGCAAGTTTCACGTGTAAAGAGGTTTTAAGTTGAGATGAATTTAGTAATTTAATAATTGGGTGCTTGGATGTTAGACTCAGTTTAAAATTAAATTAAGCTGAGTTGATCAAAATTCAGTCTAAGTTTCAAATAGGGCCTTAATTATTTGTATTTCTTAACAACATAGTTAAAAGCTTTGGTATTATTTTTTTCTATAACATGACATGGATCAAGTACGATCGAAAGCATGAAGATGATAATCCAATAAAAGATATTTAATTATTTTGATCTGTATATTTCCAACCATAAGTATATATATATATACTAGGTGGGAGCAACGTGCAAAGCACGTTTGTTTGATTTTATGAAATGATTATTTGTAAAAAATAATATATATTTTATAAAAATTATTGATGTCACTTAATAATTTAAGGCATATTAGAAAAAATAAAAAAATTAGTTCAAAATATCATATAATCCAATACATGTTTATAACATCCATAATTTTAGCAAAGATGTATACGAAAAATTTAATAAAAGTCTAACACAAACGGTAATTCAAAATATGTATCGCTTGATATTTGTATTATAATTCATCAATTTATATCATCCTGTAGACGATCAATAGAGACAATATTGAAATTCTTATTTTGTTGTTGGTTGATTCGATCAGGGACAACATAAAGTTAAAACATAATCTTTTTATAAAATTTGTGGTATAATATTTTCTATATATAGCATATATATAAATCCTAAAGTATATTTTAAAGTTGTTGGCCGAATTTACTCTTTCTTGATTAGCTCAAGGATCACGGCTTTTGTCACGTGCCCACCATAGCAAGCCCACGTGTGGAATATGACTTAACGGAAGCTACGTCCTACTACCATGGAAAAAAAATACTTTGACTAAACACACTTGTATTATATATTATATGAGATTTTTAAATTTAGAATACTCAATAATCTGAATTAATGAAACGTATAATACACATATATTATATTTAGAGATTCACGTCTTATGCACATAATACACGTGTATATGTTAAGGAGAAAGAGAAAAATATAATAACTAATCTTTAATTACTTATTATTATATAAACTATTAAGTATTATAATTATTGTGATTAATAAATCATATAACAATATTGAATGCTATCTCTCTCAACATTTATGTCTTCATTTTACATGCCAAACCATTAAAACAAACGGTGTTAACTTTAACGGAAAAACAAGAAAAACCGTTAAAACAAGATTTTCCGTACATACACACTTTTTATATATAGAAGATATATATATATATAGAATTATCCTGATCAGATGGCGGTCAATTAATGAATCAGAGTTGAAAGAAAGTCCATACACCAATAGGCTAGCTAGGGTTGCAATTTGTATCAGATATATATAACCCATATATATATATATATATGTATAGTACTTTAATGTCCGGCCAATAATACTTATAAACATGCAGGTAAGGTCTCCATCCGGTGGCGTCCAATATTCCACAACTTGTGTCTAGAATTGTTGACATTTGAATCAGCTTGTTTCGAAGGCCAAAATAGAATACTAATCTCTTCCCAAATTCCCAATTCATTCAAAGTATCATGCAATATTATTAACAATGATACAATAATCACTAAAAAAAAAATGAGTTTTTGTGACCATTATTTTGCAACCAAAGGAATTATTTTCAACGAAAATGAGTATATTTTCGTCAGAAAATCCTTTTGGTTGCAAAATATTGGTTACAAAACTTCGTTTTTATTATAGTGAACCCCTTGAAAAATAATAGAAAATTATGATAACCAAATCTTCCTAAATGAAAAAAAAGAAAAAAGAAAAAGACAGATATAATAATCCAATATATTGATTAGTAAAACTTGCCGATGATCGGTGTTTTTGTTTTAGTCATTTCATTTGTTATATATTCAAAATCCATATTAATTATAATGTAATGATCAAACTATATTATATATTATATAATTTGTACCATGTGGATATATATACATCAATCAATTTCAATAAAATTGAGAGGAACAGCTTATTCAATCGGTCATGATATATGATACGTACAATATTTTAGATGATTAGTTTTTGAAAAAATCTAGTACCGTCCGGGGTCTCGAAAACTTATATAATATGGTAGTGATCATGATTAAGCAGTTGAAAATAACTTCGGAAGAGATCACCGAATTAATCTCATCGATCCCCTAAGCATTATTAATTGTGTTAAGTACTGTTAACCATCATAATTATAAGCCGAATATATGGGTCGATCCATCAAATTAGTTGTTGAAAAAAAACAATGGACGTCTATTCAAAGGCCTAATCAGTTTTGCTGGTTTATTTCTACTCAAAAGCATGCATGTAATTAGTGTGTATATATATATATCTTACTAATTCATGGGTTTGATTAAAAAATATATATAAACTCTATAATTAAGATTCACTACAAGAAAAAATGAATATTTGTGACGAATTATATGAGACGAGAATGACTATTTGTGATTAAAATATACTTATTTTGATAACAAAAAAATAATTATTTTTATAAAAAATAACTGGTTACTTCTGAGTAAATTTTTGTAGTGTATATTATATCAAATTTGTTCGTGCCCGAAATCAACCTTAATTGATTTTACATGATATATATATTCACATGTATATATACACACATGACATCATGACACATCATGATGTATATATGTATGCATGTATTTCAATGAAAGAATCATATGAGAGCCCCCAATCCCTCTTGATCTCCGGTCCTTTCAGGTTAACTCTAGCTAGCATGCAGATAGTGACGAGTAGAACCATCACGACTCAACAGATCGATATATAGAGGTGTGCGCCAATGAGTTGCATGCATGCATGGGTTTATCTTTCTTATAAAAGAACATATATGCATGAATAAAATAAATAAAGGAGATAAATTATTAGTACGTACGTATTAGCTGTAAAAGCTAGGAAGAAAGAAAGCTATAGATTCTGTCCACCATTATGATGATCAAATTATTCAAATTCTCTGTCAATGTGGAGAGGGCTATTCCTCCACATTGCAATTGGATTTTAATAAACAATATATATTTTCAAGTGTCAACCTAACTTTTCCCTTTCTCAAACTCAAAGCATAAAGGAAAGAATAAAGTTTTTTTTCCATCAAATGAAGTAGTGGAAGAGGAGAAGAAGAAGAAGAACTTGAAGTAAACCCTTTCGTAAGCATTAAGAGCTAGGCACTTATAAGAAAGCTAGACGAATTTCTAGTATTAATTCGGTCCAAGAGATCCAATCTTTTTAATCACACATTCCTTATATATGTATATATAAAGGCGAAAATGAATATTTAGTCTCTATATATCCTCCTCCTCCTACTTAATTTTTTGTTCTACATATATATATATATATATATATATATATATATATATATATATATACACACCCAATAGGAATTATTCTAGTTTCTAGTCAGTGTGTAGAACATATAATTATTCACATCATTTATATGGTAAGATTTAAATTTTAAAATTTCTCTTTCAAATCAAATTATGCTACGGTAAGTGCTTTATTAGATGTGTTGTCTACGCCGTCTTATAAATAAAATTTTTCATACAATAATCGGTTTGAGAAGTTTTTTGGAAAAAACTATTTGTTGCTTCTTCTTCCTTTTTTATGGAAAAAGTGGTAAAAAAGGGGGCCGGAGTGGTCCGGAAAGGGGATTGGGGGACTTGGTATATAACGACATCTTGAGAGGAATGTGAACGAAAAACCCAAATAGGAAAACCCACTCAAGGTTTCCTTTTCACGAGCAGCAGTATATTTTAATTATTATTGAGGTCTGAGTCTGATAGCTTTCAAGTTTGAAAGAAAATACTCACCATGCAGAAGAATATATACATATATATACATATGGAGTTGGGCTGTAAAGCAAGCATAAAAGGCTGACAGAATTCTAACCATTAAGACCTCAAATAAGAAAGTATATATATTAAGAAATGATGTTTATAGTAATAGAATTCACGAGCGTCGCGAATTCCTTTTTGAAAACATAAGTACATATAAGATTCGTATGAAAATTTTAATTTTTAATAATTTTTAAAAAAAATTAGTTTGCAACATTTGCACAATTCATAATAATATATAGTATTTAACAGTTGTAGAGTGTGCAAGCGCCGCGTAATTCTCCTAAAAAATGAATAAAAATAAGATTTATATAAAAAAATTAATTTTTTAATAGTGAATTCTACTATTTTTTAAAACGATTACACATCGTTTGTACATATTTTATAACTATATATAACATTACTCTTTATATATATATATATATATATATGGAGTATGTTCATGTATGCTGCCCCACTCACTTTCCTTTTGAGCAAATGAGGAGTTAGGTACGTACAGTAGTACTAGGCTTACTCTCAACTTCTCAAGACGTACTACACAAGAAATTTAAATTCCCACATTAGGAAAAAAAGAAAAAAAAAATTGTAAAAGGGAAGGTCCCAAGAACCTCCATATTTATATATATATACTTGATTAATTAAATTCATTTTTTATGTCCATGTCGATAGGAAATAGATTGATCCCCCGTTATAAGTTGCCTACACGTGGTGCATTACAACCGCAACACTTGGCGGCCGAATTTATGTAGTAGAATTTAGTAGACAAGGAAGGGGGAAAAAGACAGTCTTCAATTTAGTTTTTGCAGAGTATCATGGGAGATCATTGAGGCTGCGCGGCACATAGTTGGGTCGGCATGTTGGCCAATTAATTCATTAAATCTTTTTTGGCCATTAGCTATTAAGGAATATGACTTGAATAATTTCAGCCTTATTCGGAATATGGATTCATCTCAACTTATTCGAATAGAATTTAAATTTAAGTATAGTATAACATCTGAATTCATAATTATCAAAATATTAAATATCATCCAACTCAAAATCTCTTTACACGTAACACCTACAATTTTTTCAACTCAATATTCAACTTCTTATTAAAATATCTAAACTTATTTTAGATAGGCTTCCGTCAACTCAATATCCAAATATAATCTAAAAGTGCTTGATTTTGCACTAATTTGAAGTATTATGGCCAGGCTCTCATGTTCATTCACGTACTATAATATAACTTGTAATGAATCAAATGAAAAAGAAGAACTCGAATTTGAGAACCCAACTTTGCACTTAATTAGTTGACTACATTAAGAAAATTATTTTGTTAATGGAGGAGATTAGGTGAATTTAGTCATTCCTTAATTTACAAGCTTTGCATCTAAATGAAAATTAATTCTATGTCCCCATTCCTTTATTTTCTTACAAAGACAAGGCATGCATGCGCGTGCAGTAGTTCCCCCACCCGGTCAACTTTGTCCATTAATTTAGGTTCTAATTTAAATTATTAAAAAAAAAGAACTTTTGAACATGAATATTGATATATATATATATATGTTAATTCTTAATTTCTAATGAGTAATATTATATATAATCTTAGAGTGTATAAATGTCATGCAGTCTATTTAAAAAAGAGTACTCTAATATTAAAAAATTAATTAATTTTTCATATTTATCTTGTATTTATTTATTTTATTTAAAATGATTATACGACAGTTACGTACTTACTACTATAATTATCATTTCTTATTTTTAATTTGGATTTCCAAGTATTCTCTTTTAATGAATTCAAGGAACTTTTGGCCAATGTCGAAGTTTAGAAAAATGGTGAGAGATCACGTGAGAAAAATAAAAGAAAAGAATAAAAAAGGGAGAAGAAGAAAAAGAAAAACAACGTTGATGGGCTAAATGGAAAAACAAAAACAGCTGGAGTGGATTGTCTCATAGTGTTTTGTCTTCTTAGACGAATTCTGATTGGAATTGCTTTGGTAAATGGGTCCCCCTTGCACCCCCTTATTTGGCCCAAACTTGAGGTCTCTTTTTGGATTCTTTTGGAGGTAAACTCGAAATGATGTGTGAGAGAGAAGGGTTTTGAGAGTGGCGTTTTAACCAGTTGACATTGACAAAAGCAAGTGCTGCCACTCATCATCTTGTCCTGCAGCTCTATAATGTAAACAGTAAATCTCAAAGCAATGGATCCTTCCATAAAAACCAATTAAGCTTTAATATATTAGTAGTTTCGAATAAATTTTGATGCTTACTTTACGTATGCATGTCATAATCAATCTTCCAAACCTTCTCCCACTTCCCTCATGTATTGCTCGTAGTGGGCAAAAATCAAGGGATCAAGTAATTTGAAAGCCTAGTTAATTGAATTTGCAATTACGTACTTAGAAAAGTACTAGCTCGCGCGAAAAGTACGTAGCTAGCTAGATGACCTCTAGCTCCTACCTGTATTTTCCTGATCTAATTCTGCAACAGGAAACGAGATTATATATGCAGTTTCTCATGGGGTATATGTATAGAAATTAACATGCAAACAATGGTTGATTCATGTGCATGAGTATGTATATATATATATATATATATATAATATAACATTACCTAATCTTTTTACAACAAGCGAAAGCTGCATGCGAATAAAAGTGTTAGTTTGAAATGATCAGGTTGGCAGCCAGCAAATGAATTACCAGTTTTTCATGCGGCCAGGGTTGAGTAGTAGCGACATAAAAACTGGACAGACGAGAATTTTCGCTACATAAGTTATCATTTTTTCAGGGAAAAATGTCCACATCGATCGCATCTTAACATATATGAATGCAGTATTGGAAAAATTCGTAAAATGGACAGGTAGTAGTACTCATGATGGAACTACTATCCAATGGAATTTTGAGTGGCTTAGTGGAGAAAACAAAGGTAAGGTGATTTGACATATCATGCTTCTACAAACGTTCAATGTCCAATCATATTCATTAATTATTTTTTTGTCTGATTTATTAGTAAAATAAATAAATTATATTCAGAAATAGACACATGATTAGTATTACTTTTCTTAGCGCCCAGAAATTATTATGTATCTTTCATTTCAGGGTATCGCTTGCTAGCTTTTCAAGGCTCCAGCTGCTAGAAGAGCTCTTTTTTGGTGTTATGCATGGTCCATAACACTTTCACCAAACCCATTGTTTCTCATAGCAGCGCTGATCCTTGGTTTATATTAAAGGACAAGTCCTTTTCCAGCCACATTTGAGTCAGGTCAAATCCCATCCATCCCCCCCCCCCCCCCCCCCCCCCCCCCCCCTTTCAAACTCCTCAAAACATGACAAAGTTTTCATGTATACTGCATGCGATATCTATTTCAAATCGATGGATCCATTTAAAAATATAAAATAATCATATGAATAAGATTGTTTTTAGCTAGCAATCTAGTCATGATGATCATCCTAATATCTTATATAAATTATATATATCACAAATTATAAGATAGATGATGGGCAGTTTGAAACAATTAGCCCCTATCATGATATAATATCATATCATGCGGAGTACTCGAGTGTTATTTCTTTATGGCAATCATAAAAAAACTAGGTAAGCGCGTAGCGCATTAATTTGAAAAGTTTAATTCGAAGATGATCACTTGCTTTCAGAGACGGATCCCAAAAACAACCAGATCTAGACTACCTCTAATTGTCTTAGCTAGGGACAAGGCTAGTTTGGCCTCCAGAAGATCCCCAGCTTTACCGTTCTTCATTACAAGAATATCTTCCATGTGAATATTTAGTTTTAGTATATATTATCCCCAAAGTACGTGACTTGATATAACTCTATCTCAAACATGATTTATAGAAGAAAATCATAAACAACTGCATGCAATAAACTACTTTACGCTTAAGTCTTAACCCAAAGGCTTTGATCTTTTGGATATATCATTACAATAAAAATGAGTATTTGTAACGAATTATTTACGAAGATAATGATTATTTACGATAAAAATAAAATTATTTTTATATAAAATAGTCATTTTCACAATAAATAACTAGTCACAATTATTAAATAAATAATTTTCTTGTAGCGTGTATGCATGCATTAAATTGCATGCCCCATATATATATATATATATATATATATATATATATATATATATATATTATATGGAGGTATTAGGACTGGTCTAATTAATGCGGGTCGGTGGAGATAATCCACTTTTACTCAATTACATGAGATATATATGAAGATTAAGGATCATCAAGTGGACCGGACGCATATATATATACATGCATGCATGCCATGTATAATATCAGATCTGATGCATGCATCATGTCCACCTTAATTAATTGGCAATATTTATTGTCAACATTCATGTACCTCATGCTTTAATTTGGTTTTTACATGATTTGAATACGTATATGTATATCATGTATATATCATGCTCTCTCTTAATTAATACGTTGTTTGGAAATGTACCTGATTAATAGCCAAAAAATCTTATTATTAATTGTCAACATGTCATGTGTCGTCCTTATATGCATTGATCAGTACCGGACCATGCGTGGGATAAGATATCATTTCACACAATTTTGTCTTTTTTGGACGTTTTGAAGCTGACAAATTAAACGTCTTCATGTTTAACTCGCTCGTCAAAATTATAACAACAGTTGATCTATATTTTGCAGAAAAAAGGGGAAGAACTTTGGAAATTAGGTTAAGTTAGGCTCCCTGACTAGTTACTAATTAATCATCGCAATGAAGTTCACAATATATATATATATATATATATATATATATTTAGAAATAGACTTCATTTGGTTATAAAAACGAAATTATAGTTGTGATCGGATATAATTACAAGCTAACTGCTCACTGTTAGAACTCTCCAATATACAAATTTTTTTATGATTGATATAATCTTAACTTCTATAAATAACTCTCTACAAATAAATCGTTTGAGAGACAATACTCTATTTAAAATAGAGATTTCATTTCCACCCTTCAAAGGTGGAGAGGGCTTCCAAATATATATGGTTCTGCATGCTACTTAATTATATATATATATATATAAAAGTAGTTTTCTTTTTATTTTCTAAGCAAGACAATATATATTGGCTCTAGAAATATATATTTTTGTAATATATACAGTAATGTTATATAATTTTATAATATTTTTGTTTATTTTATATAAACATCAAGGGTGGTTCGCCACTGCTTAACATGAAAGGAGGAGCTGGGTGCATGCGCACTGTTAAGAACTGCTTTTAAAGACGGAGGGGGTGAATTTATAAGATCTAAAGTACTGTTTGAGAGGAAGAAATCGGCTTTATCCTGATCTTTATAATAATTTTAATTATCTAAGAAATATCAACCCAGATGTGCAGTTGCAGTCTGATATCAGAGCAGATCCCTATGAATAAAATCTAAATAGTGTGTCAGTCGTATTTGGTAAAAAACTAAAAAAGTGCTTAGTTCTTGGTAATCTAAAGAGCGTTTTCTTTTTTCTTTTTATTTTGCTTGTTTCATTTTCACAGATAGAGCCGAATGAATGCAACAGACTGAGTTTGAAAGTTGAGTCGAGGTGACTGTTTTTATAAATAATAATAAGTTGAGATGAAAGAGTAAGTTTTTTAGAGTATATTTAAAATAAATTTAATTATATTTAGATGTTAAGATGAATTTAAAAAATGTTATGGGTATTAGGTATAAAAAGATGTTGAGTTGAAAAAGGTTACGAGTGTCACGTGTAAAGAAGTTTTGAGTTAAAATAAGTTTAATAATTTAAATCATGAACCAGTGGATGAAATTGGTCAATCTCACTTACAGAACGTAAAGCAGAAAAAAGTACTTGGCTACTTGAAAAGCTCCAAAGTATAAAATTAAGTATAAATGTTTGTTATTTATCATCTTCATATATTATACATTATATTTATTTTTATTTTTTTTAAAAAAATTAAAAGTTTTTTTCTTGTTTTATTCTTTTAAAACCAGTTGAGTTCTTCTATTCATCATCCATACACAATATATTTGATAAGAAAAAAAATAAAAAATTATATATGATGTGTGATATAGAGATGAGTAAAATTTTTTAAAAATCATTTTACGCCAATAAAATAAGATGTTAGTGCGCATAAGACTAATGCACACTTCTAATCCAAGATCTGCCCCAGAAAAATCCTAGAATATGCCCAGCACGTTCCTAATTTCATATATATATATATATATATATATATATATATATATATTTATATGTATAGCAGATCAATGATTTGAGGTCATGACTAAGATGATGATGATGATTGTGGGACATGGCCTATTATATCAACTTCTTAATTATAATGATCATAAAACTTGCTAGAATTGCTATAATTTTCTATATTAATTATAATGATATCAATCCTTTGCTAGAATTGCTAATGCTTATCTGCAAGATCATTACTTGCAAGTGTATTTAATTTATTGATACACAAAATACATTATTATAATGTATGTTGAAGCTTATCGCGTGAAATAATGGACAAACTTGGATGATCATATTAAAAGAGTTGAAACAATCAATCAAGTGTAAGTTTGTTGGAGGTCTCGTTGATCTGTTTAGGATAAGTGTTGGGTCCTTGGCTTTCTGTACATGATCTTTCTTGTATATTTAATTCTTGTATCTTCCACTTTCTTTCTTACTCTTGCTTAGTTTGTCTTTCCTCCATTTTCTTATTGTTGAATTCTTTTTATTTTTATTTTTTTATTTGATGTATTTAAAAGAGAGGAGTTTCGAACTTCAGACCTCTATTATAGAAGTTGGGGGGCTTTCGGCGCTTTTTTATTTCATTTAAGTGAAGTTACTTTGATATTAATTGATATGAATTGACGTCTATGACTTGTCGTTAACAAGGAAAGGGAAGACATTTTCAATAAAAACAAAAACCATGTCATCAACACCCTTCCTTGTTTAAATAGTTTTCTTATAGACCTCCAAAAGCAGTACTGTCATGTACTGAAATCTCAAAAAGCAACATCAGTTTACGTATGTACAGTACAAGTTGTGAGTTAGGTCATCCTTGGGCTTTTTTTTAAAATTTTTTTTTTTTGGGTTAGGATTTTAAGTACAGCTCTTTTAAAACTAAATAAAATGTAGGCTCTAGAATAATAAGGCTGATGCACACAGTCATTTTCTTGGCTATGAGCTAAAGGGTATAGACCCGCACCAGATCAAGACAATTGGGGTGTCCACCAGAAAATGTAGGCACGTGTCAGAGATTGGTTACATAATGCAGATTGGGAGTGAAAGGTATTTTTGTCGAATGCACTTTGTCATTGGGATTCCTACTCAAGAGACAGAAACCCAGCTACATTGCCACACAATGGACCCTTTCCGGAGACAATATGGGAAATGATTTTGCGAAGTAACATGATGGGTAAATGGCCTATAATATTTTATTTGGTCGCATGCAAATGAACAAAGTGCACTGTCTTTCAGCAGCACCAAACTTCAGGGCATTGCCAAAAAATATGATATTATATTCTTCTGCACAAAAACGCACTAAGAACCAACCGGGATTTTTCAATGCCAAACTCGAACAACTACCCCACATTCATGAATATTATAAACCTTCTCGTCAAGAAACAGAAAAGGAAATAAGACCAAAATGGAAAAGAATAAGGTACATGGCTACCAACTACTTAATTATACTTTTGGGTCCCAAATGTAAAATGTTTTATATTAATTTATCTTATAATAAGTGCAGAGTGGTCCTAATAATTTAACCTGTAGTACAGAGCTCAGGCCAGATTTTGGCAACATCCATATTATTCTTAGCTCTAATTACACGATTCTTCCTCTCTTAAAAGCTAATTAAAATTGCTAAAGAAGATTGGTATCTGGAGGCAAGACCGGGCCACTAAAAATCAGGCCTGAGCTTTGTCCAAAGTTTGGAAATCAACCCTGTGCCCAATCTTACAAGCCTATTCTTCTAGGCCATCCACAGGCTGAACCGCCATCTTTACGGATCCCATCTTAGTAGCAACTAGCAAGCGTCTATACTTTCGTGTCTTAAAAATCTTAAGGTCTGAACATGAACACAACACTTCTACTGTCCGATCAACATCTAAACCAGGAAAAAGCATAATTATCATTTGAGCAATCTTACATATACTCATTTGTATGTACTTTCTATATATTCTACAGATGTGATTGACTGTATTGATTTTTTTAATATATAATCAATCATATTAATTAAATATATAAAAAAAAAAATCCTTAAAACTAACTATACATAATATTTTTGTTATCATAATGCACTGTCCCACTCAATTGTCTGTCTCCTATCATTTTTTTAAAAAAAAATTTAAAATACTTTTTATTGATTTTTATTTTTTTGGGAGTATTCCAAGATGTATACTTCTATTTATATTGCTATTTGTAACAGATGAATTGCACCAAACCAAAATCTGTGGAGATGTTCGTGGGCGGTACTGCACACTCATCACCAGTGACAACAGTCATCACTGCGTGGTTGGAGGCGCGTTGGACGCTATTACATTTAATTTTAAAAAAATAAAATTAAAAAAATAACTTAGTGAAATGATGATCTACATGACTCGAATAGAAAAATTCTAAGCCTTTGTAAAAAATTAGATTTTATTTTAGAAAGGATAAAAAAACTATTCTTTATAGTGAGATATATTTATTTTTTCAAAAGACTTACATAAAATTTATCTATTTAAAATTTGTATATAGTATTACTCTTTTTTTAATTTTAATAAAAAAACATATTTTAATTGATATTTTAAAATATTAGAAAACTTATCTTTTAAACTGTCTTCAAATTAAAAAATTTGAAGAAAATCTTTGTTGAAATGTGTTTTAAACATATTTTCACTGATTTTTTTTTTTTCAAATTTTGTCAGTTTTGAAGTTTTCATTAAAGAAAAGTAAAAAATATGAAAGAAAGAATGGAATTAATTAATTTTTATGGGTACTGAATATATATATGGTTTTTTCTAATTGGTATGATCAATTGGTTTTTGATACTTTACAGGTTTATTATTTATGAATTCAGAGTGTTGCCCGATATATATGTTGTTGGGGGGATTTTTCCAAAAGCATTAGCCCAATCCAAGTAGATGTGGCGCTTGGCCCAAAGCCAGGCCGAGGCCTATTGGACTCATAACAGCCCACCTGTAGGATTCCCAGCCCTAGGAGAATGCGGGTCAAGTTGACGAGCTGGGTAGCCCATGGCTCGGAGAGCACCTAGTCCAGCAACATGCCACCTTGATGAGACTCCATGACCTGGCACCCTCTCCTGGAGATCATGTCGCATTAAATGGGCTCTGACAGGAGACACCCCTGGGGCAGAGGGACGGGGCATGGATCTCCAACCCCAGGGGCAGATACAAAGGCTATCCCCCTAACGCCAAGCCTCCTCTCTTTTCTCCTACAGACTAGGCATCGGAGGCTTTATCTAGCTGCCATCCGGCCACTAGACCTCGAGTGACTTTGCATGTGCAGGTAAAAGGGAAGGCCCGAGCCCTCAAGGAACCCAACCCAAAGGCGTACGAAACAAGACATTAACAGTTGATGTCGTATATGGGATTCGATAGATTTCAAAGTCGAACATGTCCTTCGCACGCCTGTAGGAGCCCACCTTCAGAGGATCCGAAGGTGTGACTGGATGTGGAAAGGAGGTGATGACCAAGAAATGGCTGCGGGAGAAAAGCAATCAGGGGTAGCGATAACGACCTTGCAGAGTGAAATGGGCGGCCGGTAGGGAGGCACTAGAGTGGGAGTCTAGGCCGCTTCGCCAAGCAAGGAGGCACCCCCGACCCCACCACGGGCCCTAAAGTGTGCCCTTGCCAAGGGCGATGCAAGAGATGAGTTTACGTTGAAAAGGGTAGAGGCGAATGAGCCCTTAAAATTAATTCTACTTGATCAGAACTGAACAGACGCAACCATCAGGATCAGAATAGGGATCATTGTCGAAGTGAGGGAAGTAATACAACGATTACTTATCGAGCATTGAGACATCTTTGCGTGGACTTATGAAGACATGCTGGGGATCGATCCGGTTGTCATACAACATCATCTAAGTGTGGACCCTAGGCCAAATGGGGTGAGGCAGAAGCGTAGAAGTTTTAGCACGAAGAAGAATGCTGACATTGCGCTTGAGGTGGATCGCCTGCTAGCGGCGGGATTTATACGAGAGGCACACTATTCGAATTGGTTGTCCAACGTGGCACTTGTCAAAAAGCATAAGGTAAGTGGACAATGTGTGTGGACTTCACGGATATAAACAAAGCATGCCCAAGGATAGCTTCCCGCATCAACCTCATCATAGACTTAACAGCCGGCCACCGTATGCTGAGCTTTATGGATGCTTACTCGGGGTACAATCAGATCCGCGTGTGCGCTAGTGATGAGGAAAATCGTTCATTACCAACAAGGGGTTGTATTGTTATATTGCCATGTCATTCCTGAAAAATGTGAGGGCTACCTACCAATAGCTGGTCAATAAAATGTTCAAAGCTCAGATCGGGAGGAATATGGAGGTGTATGTGGACGACTTGTTGGTCAAAAGCAAGACCTCGGCGCAACACCTAGAGGACCTTCGAGAAGCCTTTGCGGTACTACAGCAGTACAAAATGAAGCTGAACCCCACCAAATGTGCTTTTGGGATGGGGTCAGGAAGTTCCTGGGGTTCGTAGTGTCAAAAAGAGGAATCGAGGCCAATCTTATAAAGGTGAACGCCGTCTTAGATATGCCTTCTCCCCAAAATATTAATGACGTGCAGAAGCTTGTAGGCAGGTTAGCAGCCCTCAATCAATTTATATCATAGTCAATGGATAAATGCTTACCTTTCTATAGAGTAATGTGGAAAGCCCACGATTGAATGAGGAATGTGACGTGGCATTCACCACGCTTAAGCATTACTTGACCAACCCTCCATTGCTTAGCCAGCCCCAGTGCGGAGAAACATTGACCCTATACTTGTCTGTCTCCCCACAAGCAGTTTCCTTGGCCTTAGTACGGGAGGACAACGGGGTCCAGAGACCAGTCTACTATGTGAGCCAGGCATACAGAGGAGTGAAAGTCAGGTACCCTTGGGTTGAACAGCTCGCATTTGAGTTGATAACAACCACTCGCAAGCTCCGATCATATTTCCAGGCGTACTTGATCAAGGTTATCACAGAATCCCCCCTACGAAAGGCCTTACAACGGTAGGACACCTTAGGTTGCCTTACGAACTGGGTGGTGGAACTAAGCGAATTCGACATCGAGTATGCCCCCCGCGCTTCCTTAAAGGGGCAAGTCTTGGCCGACTTCATCGTGGAATTCTCCAGATTCCCTGACGAATGAGGATATGTACCACCTATGAAGCCCTGGCAAGTCTTCGTTGATGGCTCCTCTTGTTAGGCTGGAGGGGGAGTGGGCGTACATATTGTTATGGATGAGGGCGAGGAGTACGACTATGCCATCAAGCTAGCATTCAACTATCAATAATGAGGCGGAATATGAGGCACTCTTCCTCGGCATGACCATAGCAAGATCCTTGGGCACGGAGGAATTGGAATTCAGGGCAGACTCACAAATAGTAGTTAGTCAAGTAAAATGAGAATTCATGGCGAAGAGCGAAAAATTGAAAAAGTACCTGACATTGGTGCATGCCAAGCGTGCTCGTTTTCGATACTTCCAGATCTAGTAAATCCACAGAGCAGAAAATGATAAGGCAGACAAGCTAGCGAAGACAGTGTCTAGAAAAGAAGCTACTCCATTACCAGAGTCAACTACCCTCAGGATTGTAAAGGTGCCCGTTGCAAGGGTCGAGTTGCTGGAAGTAGGACTAGGCATACTCAATTGGGCACAAGACCTTTTGTGGTACTTGAACGACGATGAGCTACCTGACAATAGAGAAAGGGCGAGAAAGATGAGATACCAGGTAGCGCAGTTTACCATAGTCGACGGAATGCTATACCGCAGGGGGTACAGTGCCCCCTACTAAGATGCATCTCAAGCGAGCAGGCCCAGCATGTATTGGTTGAGATACACGAGAGAATTTGTGGAGACCATGCCAGAGGAAGGGTGCTAGCGGGGAAGGTAACACAAGTTAGGTATTACTAGCCTTACGCTCTGAAAGATGCTGAGAAATACGTGCGGACGTGTAAGAAATGTCAGGAATAAGCGGGGATCATCCATCGCCCGTTTGTGGAATTGGCATCGATAGTCTCTCCCTGGCCATTCGCTCAATGGGGAGTTGACCTGGTGGGGCCCCTTCCCCCAGGAAAATGAGGGGTAAAATTTGTAGTTGTGGTAGTGGACTACTTCACCAAGTGAGTTAAGGTTGAAGCGCTGGCAATGCCTATGGCCAATAACATTACTCGCTTCCTATGCAATAGCGTCGTTTGCTAGTTTGGGGTGCCCCACTGCATTGTGTTCGATAATGGAAGGCAGCTCTACTTTGACTATTATCGAGATTGGTGCCAGGACTTGGGGATCAAGTTTTGATACTCTTCCTCAGGACATCCCCAATTGAATGGTCAAGTGGAAGCCATCAACAAAACCCTGTTGCGGATATTAAAGAAGAAGTTGAGCGATTGGAAAGGGCATGGGCGGAAGAACTCTCGGCCGTCTTGTGGGCCTACCGAATGACTGTAAGGACGCCGACCTACGAAACCTCGTTCACCTTGGCGTATGGTCACGAGGCTATGTCGTCGGTGGAAGTTGACATCCCGACTTACCGAGTGCGCCACTACGAGCAGCACTCTAATGACTGATGCCTGGAAGAACAGCTTGACCTGGTAGAAGAAGTCTGAGAAGAGGCCGAGCTGACGATGGTAGCATACCGGAAGAGGGTGGAGCACTACTTCAATCGAAGGGTGTGTCCAAGGTCATTCAAGGTAGGAGGCCTCATATTAAAGTAGACGAGAATATCGGCAAAGGAAGAAGGTAAGCTTGGGCCACAGTGGGAAGGCCCATACGTGGTGGTCGCCAACAACTGCCCTGGGGTGTACTCGCTGCAGGACTTCAGTGGGAATGAATTGCAGCACCCGTGGAATGCTGAACATCTATGAATGTTTTATCGATGAAGCCCGTGACATGCATTTGTATTTTCTTCTTATTACTGACCCTACGGATGCTTATGTAATTATCATTAATGAGAAATGCGTGAATATTTTAGGAACTCTTCATTGGAGAATGAGGTCCCTATGTTCGTGCAAATTACCCTTCCCGAGATGTCAACGGATAGGAGTGAATATAGTCACAAACTGCCCGAACAGACTACCTCAGGTGGGGTAGCCTCGGGCTAACCTAGCATCCCCCACAGGAGAGAGCAAGTCCAGCCCTGAGGCTGCTCGAAATAGACCCCGTCCCCATCGTGACAGAGATGCCGATGGCCTCTCAACCCTTCATGACTAACCTCACTGTGAGGTACCAAAAGGAAGGGTGTAATGCCAAGAGGCTACCCCGTCCCTATTGTGGCTGGAAGTGGGCTAGTCCCGAGCTCGCATGGATTGACCCTCGTCATGAGCGTCTACTAGCGGGAGTGGGTTCAGTCAGGGACTACCTAAACCTCCATGTGTGGGTCAACAGGCAGAATTAACCTCGGGTTAGACTGATCTCCCCTGTGGAGGAGAGTGAGTACAATCTTGAGGCTGCCTGAACATTACCCCGTTCCGTCATGACGAGGAGTGGAGACGGTACCAGCCTGGTCCTAACTGACCTTCCTTAGGATGCCAATGGATGGGAGCGGGTACAATCACAAACTGCCCAAACAGACTACCTCCACATATGAGTCAACAAGCGGGGTAGCCTCGGGCTAACCTGGCCTCCTTCGCTGGGGAAAGCGAGTCCAGCCTTGAGGTTGCTCGAAATTGACCCCATCCCCGTCGCTGTGAAGAGCGGATGGCCCCTAGGCCTTCCAACTTACTCCCCATAGGATACCAAAGGGACGGGTGTAATGCCATAGGGCTGCTCGATCCCTCCCACGGTGGAGAGTGACTAGCCGACGCATGGATTGACCCACATCATAAGCGTCGACCAAAGGGAGTGAGTCCAATCAGGGACTGTCCGAGTAGACTACCTCTACGTGTGGGTCAACATGCGGAACTAACCCCGGGTTAGGCCGACCTCCCCTACCGAGGAAAGTGGGTCCAGCCATGAGGCTATGCGAACATTACCCCCGTTTCGTCATGATGAGGAGTGGACGCGATGCCAGCCAGGTCCTAACTCCCATTTCCTACGATGTTAGAGGATGGGAGCGGGTCCAATCAGACAAACTGCCTTAACAGAATTCCTCCACGCATGGGTCAACATGTGCTGAGTGCGCAAAAGTGCACTCTAAATATCTTATTATTAGATTAAAATGCTAAAATATGAATAGAAATAATGAGATATAATTTATATTATTGAATTTAATATTTATTCATACTGATATATTTGAGCATGATTTTATAATATTTTAAATCTTAAATATTACATTATTGGTTGGTGAGAAATAATTTGTAATTGGACTTTTTCTCATATAGATGAAGCACTTTGGGTTGCACTTTCATGAGCCCAACTTCAATTCAAATAAGCGGGCCACTCAACACATTGGAAGACAAGCATGCGGTTTGACTTGGCAAAAGGTAAAAAAAAATCATGGGCCATTCTCTTGGTGTTGAACGGACAAGACACATAAAATTTAAGGGATTTGGATGTTGGGCACAAATGGATAAATATATTTGAAGGAGTTCACGCGGGGCCATTATTTTGATTCGGAAAGAGGACACAACACGTAGGCTTGGCTTTTGGAAGGAAGGGACCTTTTGGTCTTTTGAATAAAAGATGAACCTTTGTCTTTAGTGGTAGAGGCATTTTTGTCCTTTTTTGGTTGGGTTTAGACGTAAAAAGGAGTTGGCCTTTAGGTTTTACACACCATGCGGGCCCAAGTCTATATTCTTCTTCTTTTTGTTTTGAGAGCAGGGTACCTGATATATGAAAAGAAAGACATGCACGTGGGCCGTTTTGAAAAGAAACGCGGGGGCTTTTCGGCCTTTTCGGCTTGGACTGTAGGGTTAGAAGGCACGGAAGATATATTTAAAAGAAAAATGATATTTGTAATCGTAGTTGTATAAATTTTTAGTAGTTTCTTTAAAAAATATGAATTAGTATGGGACCCATATAAAAAAAAAACTAAATTTTTAATCGTGGATCCCACTATTTTTTAAAGCGATTGCTCGGCGTTTGTACACTCTACGACTGTACGTAGCATTATTCTATTCAAAAATAAAAAGAAGGAACCAGCAAACGCACGGATTCTTCATGGCTGTCGTTCACTTCAGTTTTCTCTTAAAATTTTTATTATCCATTATATTTATAGATAACTAAATTTTCAAGTAGGGTTAGGGATGAACTTACACATTAGATGACATTTTTAATTTATATATTTGATTTTCAATTATAAAAACTCTTTTGTTTTATCATTCTCAATTCATCGTTGATGTTTTCTTCTCCGAATAATCATAGAATTTATTCTATTTATAGATTCAGTCATGCTTTTTTTATTGAATGGATTAGTTCTTTGATTATTTTTGGATCAATTATTTATCTATATTGATTTAATTCTTTGTTGCAATATCACTCCCTGAATATATTGTCGTCATTAGATTTTCTCAATAGAGATAATAATTTTCATATTTTAAAAGTAGTGAGTGATTTTTCAAAAGGGCACATTTGATTTAATTTTGGTTTATAAATTAATACCTTCCAATTGGGAGTTTTGGCAGTTGAGTTCCTAAGTAAGTTATTTAATGAATTAAGAATAATTAAAATACCAGATTTGTGCAAAAGATTTCTGACGCTCTACTGTTAATCAAATTTGAGTATTTCTTCCGTTAGTCACTTTAATTTACATTTAAAATTAATCTTTGTTCTCCATTAATCATTTAATATTTATGTTTAGTTTTTTTGTTCCTTCTGCTATTTTTTTTAATTTGTCTCTCTGTGGAATCAACACCTCAAAGTTGTGCTACAACTACCGTGTTATTCTTTGGGAGTAATCAAATTTTGGCACCGTTGCCAGGGAGATGGTAGAAGAATTGCTAAATAGTTTTTCTTTTTAGCAGTTTGTAAAGGCAGTAACTTTGTTTCCTTTTTTTGCTTGCTGCATCTTTATTTTATTTTCTTTTTGAATTTTTTTTTAGTATTGCATTTTTTCTCTACCTTGCATGCACAAGTATAGACGACGACTTGGATTAGTTTGCTTGTAGACATGTGTTAGAGTGAGTATTAGAGTCAAAGTCTAATTTGTTAACTCATTTGTTTGATAATTCTTCTAATTTTGAGGAAATGAGTGAACACAGAGATCAACCCACTAGGACTGTTTAGGATTACCTCTACCCTACACGCATAGCTATACCATCATGCATCATGTTTCCAACTAATACTCGCCAATTGAATTTTAAAATAGGGATGATACAGTTACTCCCTACTTTTCATGGCTTGGAAAATGAAAATCCATATGTGCACATTAGGGAGTTTGAGGAAGTAGTTACGACTTTTCAACATGCAAGATTGGCTTTGGGCTATTTCGACCTGCCTTGTAGAGGAGAGCGGGTCTAACCCTGCGGCTGCTTGAATGCAAGCCCATCCCATCGCTGCAAAGGGACGATGACCTCCCTGAAGGACTAAAGAGGAGGGTGCTTGAGGTGCCCCAGGTGCCCCTACCTCTTATTCGGTGGAGTGCGGGATAGTCTTGAGACTACCTGCTTCAACTGCAGGAGCCAATGAGATGCGTATGATCGAACCGCGTGACCTCCGTTAGAGAAAATGAATGAATCTCCCCCAAGAAAATGCACCTCCCTCCCCCAAGGGAATGCTCTCCTTGTGGGAAAACTCCATAAGGGAATGCTCCCCTGAGGGAATAGACCATCCTCCCCTGAGAGAATGCTCTCCTAAGGGAATGAACGAACCTCCCCTGAGAAAATGTACCTTGCACGGGAAAGCTACCCTGAGGGAATGTTTCCTTAAGGGGATGAACAAGCCTTCTCCAAGGAACCGAGGAGCAGGGTGTGGTTTGAGGCACCCCTACCCCTTCCTTAGTAGCATGCTGGCAGCCCTGAGACCAATCCAAGCCAGCAAAGACCTCGGAGTCCGACCACGTCAAATCAACGAAGAAGGTTAGTAACTGTCAAGTAAAGTATACATATCTAGGTTTTGATTTTGCAGAATGTACACGAAGGATTTGGGCGAGTTTGGCTCATGTGCTGCTCGGCCCCTTCTATAGAGCACCAAGACCGACTAAACCTTACTGGTTATGCGTATTGGAGGGATTTCTATTGCGGCTATAACTATGCAGCATGCTCAAGCAAAATGGGGGCCTTGCATACAAGATCACGAGCCAGTTATACTATAAGGGGCCTCGCATATCACCAAGTGTAGAGAGTATACCATACTCGGTGGGGTATTGTCGAAAAGGTTATCAACTAGCCACGGTATCAACAAGCGGTTAGTGCGCCGCTGCTAGTAAAGGGAATACATGATACAAGCAAGCATCACAAAGAAAGAAGATGGAAAGGAAAACATAAAAGAAGAGTATTTTATTCATCAACTGCTAGAAAAATTACAACAGAAGGGTTACAACACAATAGCAAGAAACCATACAAAAAGAAACAAACGTAAAAAACAACTCAAAAGTCCAAGTCAGATCCGGCGGGCTACGACATCATTAGAAGTACGACTTGGTGGGGTACGACATTGTCAGCAAAAAAGGGCAGTGACTCCTGGGTTTCGAATAGCAACTCTAAAGAAGCACCATCTTAGAAATGTAGAAGGGAAGCAGGACAGTAATCTGCTCGAAGGGCGGGGAGCTCGATCAACCCGAACTCCCTGGACTCTCCCAAAACGCTAGCCGATGAAGGGTTGGGGTAGGAGAAAACTCCCCCAACGATTCCTGTGACAACCCCTAGGGGCACAAACTCCCTTTTCTACCTCACCACGAGCCGGAAGGGAGGTGCCTTGGACCGGGATGCCCTAGGACGTTGAAAGCCCTGTTCTCCCTGGGTATGGGATAAGACAAGGATGTAATGATGGACCGTGAACTGCATGAGGAGTTCTGACGCGGAGAAACCCATTGAACAGCCCACCCGTGAGGCTATGGACACAACTTCTTTTCAAAGCATCTCCTTTTAATGAAGAACGACATGACTTTCGGAAGGGCATCCGTTGGAGGTTCAAGGGAATTGCCATGCACATACCTTTGCAAAAGCTCACCGTAGGATTTGGCATCACAAGGCGGCCTTGAGCCAAAGTGCCCATCGAAGCCAAGAAGGGCCAATGTGGGCACAAAGGGAAAGAAAGGGAGATAGAGTTTCGGAATGTTGGAAGAGCATGAGGGTAGAATAGATGGCAAATAACGAAGATGTGAGGCTTATATATAGGCTGGGAATGATGGCTTGCCTCCCGAAAATCATGGTACCTGCATTTTTTGGGGGCTCTGTCAGGAGTAACGCAAATCTCACGAAAAAATCCCACATTGATCCCATGGCGAGTATGGAAAGATGTGACCCGGAACCACAAACGAGCTACGGCCAGCCGCAGTGCTTTGAATAGCCAATTGTACGGGGCCCTTTCAGATCCACGAATGCTGAACTGTACCCTTGGAAACATGCAATGCGTACGTCACCCTTGGGCAGAGGGAGCTGACATGGACCTGTCGCTTGTCACATTCCGTGTGAGGCACGCCATTGCAACAGGAGACATGCGAGTAGAAACAAAAAAGAACGCGGGGTACGAACCAAAGAGCGTGCACGTGGTGAACATTAAAAAGGTTAAATAAACCAGCCAAAATAAGGGCTACCCGGTCACCAAGGTACAAAGAACAAAAGCTTTACAAGTGTATAAATAAAGAAAAAGAAGATAATGAAGTTGAAAGCCCCTCATCCGGCTCATGGGTCCTCCTCCGACTCGGCGGGGTCTGCCTCCAGAGACATTGAGGCCACTGCCAATGCCTCTAGTGCAGCCGAGAATGCATTGGGGATCAAGTCCACCCCAATCTGAGTGCCATCCTCCAAAGTAGCAAGACTTGGGGTCAAGAACTCAGGGTCTAGTGAGAGCAGGTCACACCCGGGGTTTGTTAGTAAACACACCCTTAGCGCCTCCATGCCGGAGAAGAACGTGTGATGCCACGCCTTGTCCTTGACCTGCCACACCCGTGACAGCTCCTGTTGCTGCCACTAGAAAACCGATCTCAACTTCTCCTTGTCAGTCCTCACGACCTTGAGGGTCTTTATCCTTTTCGAAAGGGTCTGACTAACCTTCAGGAACTTATCTTCAGCATGCCTACTGGGAGACTCTACAAAATCGCACTTGCTGGAAAGAGAGACATGCGCGGCTCGGAGTTCCTTAAGCTTCTCCATCCTACTATTGAGCATCCTCTCCAAGGTTTCCCGCTACTCTGACTCAAGTAGTAGGTCATGATGGCACATGGCGGCCTCCTTCTGGGACCTCCGCAAGTCGGACTCTACACAATGCAAGTGTTCTCGGAAATTGGAACCCGTTAGCTCCTCGTGAACCTCTGCCTCGACCACAGGTTGGTAGGGGGCTGTAGAGGCCGCAAGGCAGATCCCATGGTCTCGAGGGCCTAACCCCACCCGATCGTCTGCTGCCAAGATAAGCGGTCGGTCAGCAACCTATCAGGAAAGCATCTAATAAAACAGTGAGAAATGTACTAAAAGTCGGCGAGCTTTGCTAAGGGAGGTGGGGCCACCCCCACCCCGCCCCCCGTCCCCACCCATGCGGGGGGACGTTTTTTGTCCCCGCCCCCCACTCCTGCATGGACGGGGGCGGGGTACCCCGTCCGGTAATGGGGGTGCGGGGGTGGACCTTCCCCCGTCCGCCCCCCGGCCATGCGAAAAAAAAAAAAGAAAAAAAAAACTACAGACTTACCTGGTGAGTTTTGAGGAGCTAGTTACGGTGGCGACGGGGCAACGGCGACGCGATGGCAGGCCAGATCTGCTCAACGGGAGGGGGGGTTTACGCCGTTGGGGGGGGATCTGCCGTGATGCCGTCTGTGTTGTGCCTCTGTCGTCTGGATCGATCGGGGGGGGGGGTCTGCCGTCTGTACTCTGTACTCTGCCTCTGCCGTCTGGATCGATTGGAGGTCCGCCGTCTGTGCCTGTGGTCTGCGGCATGGGCATGACACATGGGCTCAGCATATATGCGGGGCGGGGTGGGGTGTATACGGGGCGGGGGATCACCCCATACCGCCCCCGCCCCTACATACGGGCGTGGGAAACTCCGCCCCCATGTTGCCGAACGGGGTAATCCGCCCCGCCACACGGGGGCGGGGCGGGGTAGCAGCTGGGCAGCGGGGACGGGTCTCCGCTGCCCACCCCTAAGCTTTGCTGCTGCTTTTTCCCCTTCCCTTCCACTGGGGGACTAGCAGATTGCCAGTGTGATGGGCCTTAGCGGGATTGAAGACCCCACCCGGCGTAGAGCCGCATGCGCCGGAAGATACCACTAAAGGCTACCCTTGCTCAACAGCGCGTTGGACTAGGTTTCTTCCGGGTGGCGGCAACCCAGTTTCGTACAATTCTGATACGACGGATCTCCCCTGGCGTCACTGGCGACTTCGGGAGTTCTCCCTCGGACACTACACCCCAGTTCACTCAGATATGATAGTTTTGTTCTGAAGACTGCCCTGCGGGATATTCCCACCTGACGCCGGAAATGAAGAAGAAGCGCTTGGAACCTGACACTCTCTTGCCATATTGTTGCTCTAGGTGAACTAGTGGATAGATGGGATCGAAACTGCAGATGTTTCCCCTCCTCTTCAGCACTCAGTAAGTGAGAAGGAACTCTCGACCAGTGAGGTAGGGCCAAGTATCACCAGCCTCTTCTAGGGTCTGTCTCTAGATCACACAGCAACCCACCAGAATCCTCCACGCGTTAGGAAGGAGTTGGGTTGGCGCCACGCCGACTATGTCCAGCACGTCGCACACCGGAAGACAAAAGGGCAGCCGAAGGCCGTCGAGGAACATGGAAGGAAATAGTGCCACATTATAGGCAAAACCTCAGGGTCTACAACCCCTTCATCCGGTCTTGGAATGTCGAGGACTGTGCGCTGCGGTATGTCGAACGCTCGCCTCAAGGCTTCAAGGTCGGAGGGAACCATCGATGAGCGCCACTACGACCCCGCGAGCCCTTGACTATCTGCAAGAACTCCAACAAGCATGCCCCCAGGGACGGACTGGGCAGGGTAGGAGGCCCTCTGGCCTTATAATCCCCCGAGCCCTTCGAAGCAGGACGAGTGGATTTTTTGGGAGCCATGGAAGAACAGTGAGAATGAAGGCCAATGTCTTGAGTGATAAATAGGGTAATGTGGAGAGTCTGGGAGTGATAAGCACCCGGCTCATTCCCCAGCAATTATATGTAGGGTCCTAAGGATGGTTTGTATGACCAAGCATAGGGGCACATAGCCGCCTAATCCTGGCGAATTCGAAACGACAGAGCAGAAACATGGTAAGAACTGTTTCAAATCGCCCATGCACACTGAACGATGTGGGTCTTGGCGTGTGCAAGAAAAGAGCTATCTGGACGTTCCATTATAGGGTTAGGCGAACCGTCAACCTGTCCACTCACAAGTCCGGTCACTTGAGGGACCTGACACAACTGATTTCAAGTACCCGACAACAAGATAGCGGAAGCGATCCCAACAGGTTTGTGCCAGTAGCTGGGAAGCCAAGGACCGTTGGAATTCCCATCAAAACCTTCAGATGGGAATTGGCTAGGTAATTGTTGGGAGGATTTTTTCAAAAGTATCAACCCAACTCAAGTAGATGCGGTGCCTGGCCCAAAGCCAAGCCGAGGCCCATTTGACTCATAATAGCCTACCTGTGGGATTCCTAGCCCTAGGAGAATGCAGGTCAAGCCGACGGGCCGGGTAGCCCATGGCCTGGAGAGCATTCAATACCCCTTTACCATGGAAGGAGCAGCAAGTCACTTTGATGGGACTCCACGACTTGGCACCCCCTCTCGGAGATCATGCCGCATTAAATGGTCTCTGGCAAAAGACAGCCCTGGGCCAAAGGGGCAGGGCATGGATCTCCAACCCCAGGGGCAAGTATAAAGGCCGTCCCCCGAATGCCGAGCGGAGGTAACTAAGAATATATAACCTGGTTTTAAAGTCTTCTCTCTTTTCTCCTACGGACTTAGGTATCGGAGGCTCCATCTAGCTGCAACCCGACCGCTAGACCCTGGAGTGACTTTGCGTGTGTAGGTAAAAAGGAAGGCCTAAGCCCCCGATGAGCCCGACCTAAAGGCATATGAAACATGACATTAACATATATAGTTCATTGAGGCTGCATGCCACATATAAGTTGGGTCAGCATGGTGGCCAATTAATTCATTAATCTTTTTTGGCCATTAATTAGTGAGGAGTATCACATGAATAATTTAAGCTTTGTTCGGAAATCCATCCCAATTTATTTATTTTTTGATAAGTTAATCCCAATTTATTTGAATTGAGTTTAAATTTAAGTTTAGTACAACATCCAAATACACAATTTTTAAATTAATAAACATCATTTAACTCAAGGCCTCTTTACAATTTTTTTAACTCTACACCTTTTTACACGCAAGATTCATAACTTTTTTCAACTTCTCATAAAAAATCTAAACTCGTCTTAAGCGGGCTTTACAAAACTCACTCTATCATCTCAACTCATTATTATTTATAAAGAGCTCAACTTATAATCTCAATTCAACTCAAAATCCAAACGTAGCTGAAAGTGGTGGATTTTGCACTAATTTTAAGTATTATGACCAGGCTCTCATATTCATTCACGTACTATATGTTTTCGAGGGGAGGTTCCGCTACATGTTTGATTATTTCAGTGAATCCTGCTCTGCTTATTTTCTGAACATCCTCATACTGAATTAGTTAACACTTAACAGTTCTTGCCTCCTGGCATCAGATTCATCAATTTTTGCAAACCTTCCGCGAACCCTTGGTTGACTGTCGGCAAGAGCCTTCCTGCAAGCGTACTGAAACAAAGCCAAATTATTAGTTTCAGCAATCAACTTGAGCAGAATTCAGTGTAAGATGAAGAATATCTGTCCAAAGTGAAAGTTTGGACACTCTGAACGGTTGTATAGATGGGAACTCTGATTCTATGAACATAACTTTGTTCTTATAATTCTGAAGAAAAATTATTTGGCAAGACATAACTAAAGGACACGTGTACAATTAAATTACCTTGATTTTCCTGCCGAAGTTCCTTTTTGTCTTCTTATTCCTGTATCTGGAGAGCTTTTCCCGGCGCTCGTCGGTAGTACAGTTGCTGACAATTAATGGGCGCTCAAGGGGAGAATGGACGAGGCTCATGCCATTACCAAGAGTCTGTCATAAAAACTCAGTATCAATGACCCAACCCCATCCCGTTGAATTGGCCAGAAACATCTAAACATTTCTCAGTGCATAGACTTTTTCACAAAATGAATGAATGTTAGATGTTCAATTGCAAGTACATGAATCTCCAAAATCTGGTGGTTTATACCAAAAGGAAAAAAAAGAAGAGAGAGAGAGATGTAGAAAAAGACAATCGATTGATTGTGATTTTTAGACATCATCCAAAAACCCCATACTTATTTGACGATCACTTTTAAAAAATACTAATGATAATAATGTGATCTTCATTAAATTAAAACCCAACATATTAAACTCAACTAAGCCTTAATCCCAACAATATGAGGTCTTAAATATACACATAGAAGGGTTAACCCGTTAACTCCATAGCAAAGGGTTGAAAATGCTTCCTATACGTTGTGTTATATTCCATGTTTTCCTTGCCTTTATTAATTATAATTAAGTTTTTAATGCCATGTGCAACCTCTTTCAGAACCTGACCCTCTGCAGATAGATTAGGCGTGATTTCATTATTGGAAGAGAACAAAAGCCGTTTGACAAATCTCAACCTAAAAATATAAACATGTCAGCAAACTATGTGAATTAACTAAGGCTGCAGATCCATGCATCCACTCTATTGAACTTAAACATTCCGAGCTGACACTTTTCTGGAATGGTACAGCAGGAAGTTGTCTGTTTTCCTGAATTTTGTATTCATCTATACTTGAGAGAGGAATCTTGATATCCAGAACTTCAGAGAGTGGAGCTTCTATTGCTGCCTTTTCCAATAGATCCTTCCTGCACTCATAAAAAACCTCACTCAAAAGCTGCTCATTTTGAAGCGATTCAATGTCTGCAACCCTGAGTCCTTGGGTGGAGATGACATCTTGCCCACAATATATCATTGAAATGGCTGCTGTCATGGGATCAAGGCTCACAACTTGTTCTTCAATGATGGGTTCGGGAGCTTTGAATAGATCCCCCTCTCCTCCCAGGTCATATTCTAATATGGAGGTCTGAGCCAGGTGACCCTACATTACACAAGGGAAAAGGAAATCAACAAATATCTAGTAGTAACAAAAAAGAAATTGTTGACTGAAATACCTTGCCATTGACACTAATATTGGACAGAGAGATGAAGTAATGATCAGTGAATATAAATGCTACACTAAATTATTAAAATCTTTCCAGACTCACTTGACAAATAGTAGCATAGAAGGTGATTGGAATCATCTCTTATTGCCATTTTCTACCATCTGACAGAATGCTTAGACAAGAAGAAGAGTAAGGCTTTTAAAAGGTGTTCATCATACAATTCTGCCAGATTTGGATTTGGAATGGCAAGGCTTACTGAATAAAGTTTACTTAAATGATAACTTCAAATCAGTTTGGAAACAGAACGCAGGCTTTAGCAAACAAGCATGGTTTTGAATTTTGCATTTTGTCTGGGTATAAACGGATGGATAAATGAGCTTGGTATCAAATAAAGTCCACAATGACCCGACTCATGAAAGGAAAGTATGTTCAGTGGGTTTCCCAGAATTTTCAAAAAGAAAGGCTGACTATCTTTTTTTAAATACAATTAATTATGCTGAAGTTGGTTTGATAGTTACTGAAATTTCAGTTCCAAATTCCTTCATGCTAAATTTAGCTGTAAATGAGCATCTATATAGAAAACCCCACAATCACAAACACTATCCCCACGCATAACTGAAGTTCACTGCTTTCGAAGTACTTTCCTTAATAAGAAACTGATCAAGTTGCCTTTAAAATCTTCTTAAAATGGCTAAGCTACGCAGCCTCTTAAAGAGGATGTACATCTTCCACCTACTTTTAGCAAAAGCAAAGATCCAGAACTACTTTAAAAAGCAGAAAAAAAAAATAAAAAAAATTAAAGAGCAACTCTTCGTTTCCTCCCTTCTCCCTAATTTAATTTTCTTTCTGAGTAAAGTGTAGAAGCTAAACTAAAGTTTACTTTTTCTTCCCCCACTTTTTTTTTTTCTGAACACCACCCGTCCCCTCTCTTCAAACAACCCAAAGAATAAAGGGGGAAATTTTTTATATAGTTTTGATAAGAATACAGTTACTCCTATCAATGAGTTCAGATGGAAAATTCAAAGAGAATATGGAAGATAAAGAGTATAGTACACGGAGCCATGACCGAGAAAACGTTCTCCATTCATATTCCTTTCCTGTCCTTTTCCTGTCCTTTTCCTTTCCTTTTCCAGATCCAGCATGTAAAAGCAAACCCACAGCTGTTTCCATTTATGTTCCGAAAATTTTCGGTAAAAATAGACGCAAATAATTATTTGTTATCTCTTTCGTGGAAAACCCAACAGCACAAAACATAAAGATGCCATAATTCGATTACTAATATAATATTTTTCTATTTCCCCCTATTTTCTCCGCGACCAAACATTGGAGTAAGAAAAGAAAAGAACAAAGAAAAATGATCAAAATCCCGAAAATCTTTTAACTTCGAATGTTACATAGAAAATCAGAACTTTCAAATTCACTGAAACAAGGACTTTCTTTTGCCTCATTTACTCAGCAAGCAAACCGCGGATACCTCAGAGTACAAAACAAACACCACTCATAAAAGTACACATTGATAGTAAGAAAAGACCCTTCCAACAAATTAGCTCAGATTAAGTTCAAAACCTAAAAACAAATGCAGATCAACCAAACCCAGAAAGAGTAGGAAGCCAAGCTAGAGAGAAAAAGAAGAAAATGGTACCATTGAAGCGCAGGACTTCTGGGTTTTGCAGTACTCTTCAAGTTGTTGAGCTTCCTGAGAGAAATTCTGGAAGTAAGGGAACAAAATCTCAGTGTCTGCATACATTTCTCCAAGAGTCGAAGCTTCAAACAGAAACAGAGCTTTTACAGAGAAGAAGCTTGTTACTCTCCCCAAGAAATCAGAGCATAAACAGAGTAACACAAAAGAAGGGAACACACTGAACAAGAGCAGCCAAAATGGTTGGGTACTTGCTTGCTTTGTTCAGTGGATGGCTTTGAGTTTGGAGCAAGGCGAGTGAATTTATATATGATAAATGGGGAGGTGATGAGGTAAGAAAATCGAGTAATAAGGACAAACTAGGAAAAGGGACAATCCCCGCTCAATTGGGTTTCTTACTTTCTACGGAGGCGGAGAGAGCCGGCCCTAATATTCTAGAGAGAGAATCTCTCCCATCTCTCTAGAAGTCCAAGCTGTACACCACCTCACAGCCCTTCCTCCTCCCTCTAGTCGATGCGTTTTGGGTGATGTTTTTATTTTTCTATTCTAAGTAAGGAGAAGTGACGTTTGATGTTTTTCAATAGCCAACCACCACCACGCCCTCTACTGCAGAGTTATTAAGTTGCCAATCTTTTAAACTGCTGAAGGGTTTGCCAAAAAGAGAGGCGGCTCAAAGTGTGCGCTTTGTCTCCACGCGCCACCACACAAAGGGCTCTACTGTAGCCACGCTCAGCATTTCTAGGGTCAACGAGTTCGAAAGCTTCAAGATCGACAATTCGAGCGTGGCGCGTTTCCTTCCTGCTCCACTACAGTCTTCGTGCACAGTGTTTTTTCAGTTTTATATGTATTTCCAATTTCTATTTTTTTGTATCTCGATTTTTCTAATATTTTCTGTGCATTTCTGTTTTATTGTTGTTTGAGTTTTAGGTTAAAATAATATGAAATAAGCTATTAGACTTATGGTCCATTGTAGGAAAACCCCCTCCTCCTTTAGAGGATGAGGGATGGTTGTCCCGCTCCTCCTTAGGAGGATGGGGGTTGGTATTCCCTCTCCTCCCAAGGAGGAGCGTGTATTCTCAAATAGACCAAGGTAAACACCTCTGTTGTTATAGAGTCAAGCATATCAGAAGGTTATGTCATGTAAGAGTTTATAGAAGTTTAAATGATGTCCGTCACAAAGAAATTTATATGTAAAAAAGTCATAAACAGATAAGTAGTTTGTCTTGTAATATAGATTTTTTTTCTATATTTATCAGTCACAACTGTAACTTTGATTTCATTTGAATAAAATGAAGTTTATTTCCTATGAAAAAAAAGGAAAAAGGATAATCATTATCATAATGCACAGTCCCACTCAAATGTCTGTCTCTTATCAATTTTTATTTTCATTTTAAAATACTATTTATTGGTCTTTTTTTAATTTTTAATTTTTTTTTTCTTTTGGGTATTCCAGAATGTATACTTCTATTTAAATTGCTATTTAGAGTATTGTTAATGGATTATATATATGTAAATGACAATTTTGATAAATGTAAGATAAATTTAAATTTTGACTATTCCACTTACAAAAGTCTCTACATTGGAATAACTATTTTTTCATTATATAATAATAAAATAATATTAGATGAATTTGATTTTAGCTATTCACATCAAATCTCCACATTGGATATCCATTTATTTATTATATAGTAATGAGTAATTAATAATAATTTAAAAAGTATTTCATTTTTTAATTATTAATTTATTTTATTTTATTATATTTTAATTATTAATTATTAATTCATTTTATTTTATCACATTTTACTATTAAATTTAAAGAAACTTATAGAAGTTTTTTGATATAGATGGAGAGAAGCGAGAGAGTGTTATACAAAAAAATAATAAAATAAGTATTTAATATAAGTATAGTATATATCAAATTTGATATTTTCTTTACAATTACTATAACCAAAAGCTATAAAATCTTCTATCATATAGTTAAAAAGTACACTTACTTTTAGACATAGATAATTCACTAACATATGAGTTGCACCAAACCAAAATCTGTGGAGATGTTCGTGGGAGGTACTGCACACTCTACCATCATAAGTGAAAACAATCATCACTGCATGGTTGGAGGCGCGTTGGACGCTATTACAGGTTGTTTTAAAAGAATAAAATTAAAAATACAACTTAGATAAATGATACGTACATATCTCGAAAAGAAAAATTCGTCTTTATAAAAATTTAGATTTCATTTTAAAAAAAATATTAAAAAATTATTTCTAATTAGTGAGATCTATTTTTTTTAAAAGACTTACATGAAACTTATTTATTTAAAATTTATACGTAATATTACTCTTTTTTAAATTTTATTGAAAAACATATTTTAATTGATATTTTAAAATATTAGAAAACTTATCTTTTAGACTGTCTTCAAAATTTTAAATAACTTTGAAGAAAATCTTTGTTGAGATGTGTTTTAAACAAATTTTAATTGATATATTTCTTTTTCAAATTTTGACTTTTCCTTGATAAAAGTTAAAAAGTTTTGAAGTTTTCATTAAAGAAAAGTAAAAATTATGAAAGAAAGAATGGAATTAATTTTTATGAGTACTGAATATATATAGTTTTTCCTAATTTGGTAAAGATCAATTGGTTTTTGATAATTTACGGGTTAGTTATTTATGAATTCAGAGTGTTGCCCGATATATATATATATATATATAATACAGACCAAATGTAATTGGTTTGTATTATACGACCAGAGTGTTGGTCGTATTGGATGTCAATAAACCCTATATATATATAATACAGACCAAACAAGTCAATACTCTTGATAAAATTAATCAAATATTTGCTGATTGAAATAAAGAACAATCCTTTACCAATGTTTTAAATAGCAATGACAATTTTCATGACTAATCAAGGACATAAGCATCATTTCTTGTACATAAACTTGAAAAAAAAAATTACGTCGCTAAAATAAAATAATTTACTTGTGTAAAATTATAATTCATCCCAAGTTTAAGCTGATAAGAAAATGTAGATTTAGGGTATGAGATGAGATATATAATTTTTATCTAATCTCATTTTATCTCATCTCATCTTATTTTCAAACATAATTTAAATATAAAATTTTCAAACTAGTCATTACAGCATTTTCAAACTAGTCATTACAAAATTTTCAAACTTTTAAATAAAAATTAAAAAATAATTTTAACTTTTTCAAATTCTCAAACAAAAATAATATTATAAAACTATATTTTTACAATATTTTAATTTTATAAAATTTTTTATTCAATTTTTTCTCTCTCATTTCTCAAAATTTTAAAAATACTCAATTCAAATTTCTCACTACTATATATTCATAAACTATCTTATTACTATTCATAAAATTTTCATCTCTTCGCACCCTCCAAACCTTACCTTAATTATTTGTATTTCTTAACAATATAGTTAAAAGCTTGGGTATTATTTTTTTTCTATAGCATGACATGGATCAAGTACGATCGAAAGCATGTAGAAAAAAAGACACGAAATTTGATAATCCAATAAAAGATATTTAAGAATTTTGATTTTTATATTTCCAACCATAAGCATATATATATATATATATATATAGAACTATATAACCTGATCAGATGGTCAAATAATGAATCAGAGTTGAAAGAAAGTCCATACACCAATAGGCTAGCTAGGGTTGCAATTTGTATATATAAGCCATGCATATATATATATATATATAATACTTAATATCCGGCCAATTTTGCTTATAAACATGCCGGTAAGGTTTCTGAAGGCCAAAATAGAATACTAATCTCTTTCCAAATTCCCAATTAATTCAAAGTATCATGCAATATTATTAATAATGATAAAATAACCCCTTGAAAAATTATAGAAAATTATGATAACCAAAACTTCCTAAATGAGAAAAGAAAAAGAAAAAGAAAAAGATATAATCCAATATATTGATTAGTAAAACTTGCCGACGATCGAGGGTGTTTTATATTAATTATAATTTATGATTATAAATCCATATTAATTATAATGTAATGATCAAACTATATTATATATTATATATTTTGTACTATGTGGATATATATATACATCAATCTATTTCAATAAAATTGAGAGGAACAGCTTATTCAATAGGTCATGATATATGGTACGTACAATATTTTAGATGATTATTTTTTGAAAAAATCTAGTACCGTCCGGGGTCTCGAAAACTTATATAATATGGTAGTGATCATGATTAAGCAGTTGAAAATAACTTCGAAAGAGATCACCGAATTAATCTGATCGATCCCCTAAGCATTATTAATTGTGTTAAGCACTGTGAACCATCATAATTATAAGCCGAATATATAGATCGATCCATCAAAGTTAATGAAAAAAACAATGGATGTCTATCAAACACTACAAGAAATTTTACTATTAGGGACGAAATAATTTAGGGACAAACTAAATTTCGTCCCTAAAATTAAGTATTGGAAATAAAATTTATTTCATCTCAAAATAGGGATGACTTTATAAAACCGTTCGAATGGTTAAATACCGGTTCAAATGGGATTTTCTGTGACGATTTAGATCGTCTCAAGAAGTCAAAACCGTTCAAATTTCAAAAATTCAGTTCGAACAAGGAATTAATGACTGTTCAAATGGCGTATAATCTGTTCGAATAATAATCTTGGTGGGGACAAGTTCGAACACAACATTTATTCATTCGAACAGATGGTTTGGTGGAAAATTAACTTAAAAATGGCTGAAATTTTTTTAAACATGTTCAAACAGAACATACCTCATTTGAATTCATAAACAAACGTTTGAACATGAATATTTAATTATAATAATATATTGTTATAGAGGTCCAAAATATTAAAGTAATAAACATTTTTTCCATCAATTTGTTATCATTTTCAAAATATAAAAAATGTGTATATTTTATATATTATGATTTATGGAGAATTAAAATATTTACGAATTCATAAATTACTTTTATGTAAATAATTTAAAAATATTTTAGTAATTTCTTTCATATAAAATAAGATTTTTAGTTAAATAAATAATACTTCAAAGATAATATCATTTTTTAGATGATTGTGAATGGTAAGTATAATGAAAAAAAAAAAATTAACTATAAAGAGGCTAGCAAACACTAAAAATAAAAACAATACAGTAATTACAACCAAAACTCTTATAATCGATATGACATAAAAATAGTAAATTAATAACTAAAACTATATATTTGTTAAATCAGGATCCTCCTGTAAAATAGTTAGGCATCCATCTATCTCCTTAAGCTTTTCCCTGATGGGCTCAATGAACTCCTGCCTAATAATTTGGCGGTGCTCCGCCAACAGAGCTTGTACCTCATCCAAAGTAACACCAGCATACTGTGTCTCAACACCGGCAGCAGTAGTAGAAGCTGGATTGGTCGGCAGAACACTATCTTGTACTGCGAGAGTATTTGGCAAGTGACCCTTACTCTTAGTGAATGTGATCTTGTTAAGGGGCCCTATCTGTGGTGACCTCTGCTCATTCCCTTGTATTGTAACCCCCGATTGGAGTAGGATGTTAGATATCAGCAGTGCAAATGATAGACTACCTTCACTCGAATAGTGAGACTCCGATCGAATGCAGAGAAAGAAATAAAATGCCAGATCAATCGGCTCCCCTTGTGCTATATATCCGCAATAAAAATCTAGCTCACTCGATCTCGAAGTTAGTCTTGTGTTTTTTCGGATCGATGATATACCCAACAATCAGATTAAACATTATGAAAAATACTATACAGTCGGCCTGTCGGATCACCTTGTTGCCATCATATGGAGGAGTTGAAGGGTCTCACACTAGCTGATGAACCTAATTGTCTATGAGACCATCATCAGCTAGATCATTGCTGCCCTCACTATCATCCAAGTCAGCATCTAGCTCATTGGTCTCTACATGACACTGGCGATAAGGATGTAGCAGGTGTGTCCACATCAAATGGTGCAGCCGTTGCTCCTAGTGTAGCCACCACAGCCAAAGTTTTGAATTATGTTCCGTTGATGTACTGGAATAGAATATTTAGGTACTGGTACATTTCGATATACCGTTTCGAGATAGATATTATATGAATAAATTATATATAAAAACTATATTCTAAAATAATATCAATAAAATGATAAGCATTGGAAAACACAACAATAAGAAAAATGGTAATGGTAAACACAACAATGGGTAAAACAACAATGCATCAATATTTTTTGCAAAAGCTTTCTCCTCCTGGGTTAAAGTATTTTTTTTTTTAATTTTTATGACTAGATCATGATCTACAAGTACATAGATAGTAATAAATTTTATATTTTCTACTTTTTTTACTTTTCAAAAACTTTAGATTTCGACGGTTAAAGCCTTTCAAAAGGGATTTTTACAGCAGGGAAGTCTAGGAGATCCTGCATAGACTATTTAAGTTGAAGATGCTATTGGCAGAGGGGAGAGAAAATGATTCTTTTTCTTTCTTAATGAGGTAGAATGATTTATTGGGAATCAAGAAGGAAATGGAAAGTGCCAAAGTGGGTGTGCAATGGTAATTTATTTTCACTATTTCTATTCCTTTTTCACAAAATTACTGTTCTGTCCCCATTTTCAAAACTGCCATTAAGTTTAATTTCATACCAGAATGGTAATTCCAGCGGGAATTGGCTGGAACGGCTGGAATTAACCGAAATGGCCAAAATTTGAGCCTAAATGCAATAGTAACTATTCCAACATGAAAAATTCCTGCCATTCTGATCGGAATGGAACAAATTTTAAAACTTTGGGCATAGCTGTTGTAGGATATGCACTAGGCATGCATGGAATATCTAGGGACTCAGTAATAACGTAGGGAGAGAGGATGATACTCACTCCTTGGATCGATAAGTTGTAGCATAGAGCGTCACCAAGGTGCTCTCCCATAGCACAGTAAAACTCACTAACCATCTTTGGATATGCTGTCCCCCTTTGCTGACAGATTGATGTCCATCCCCAATCGGTGATGATGGAATGTATGCTCTATCCCTCTTATGCAAGATTGCATAAGTCATCCAAAATGATCTTCCGCTCAACTAGTGTAGGCCTCACCTATTGAGCATGAGCTGCTCTGTTACTTTGGCCAATCTAATCTCAGGAACGTGTTCTTCCGTTGGTTGTCATTAGTGTACTGTTGATCCACAAAACAACAATGAAAGTAAGAATATAAGTAAAATAATTATGTAATTATATTATTGAAGAATTATACTACATTGAAATGAATTGAAATAAATAGTTCGAACAAAACATATTATGTTCGAACGAGCCATCCTATTCTTGTTCATTTGAACAAGTAGTAGCCACATTCGAACACTAGAATTGGTGTTCGAACAAATATATTTTGGTCGCCCGAATGCGTTATCGATGTTCAAACGAAAATAAAGCTGTTTGGAAACTCCTCATTGGAACATATACTAGTTCGTTCGAATAATCGATGGCTAACTGCTATTTCTGTTCGAATGACAAATTAATCCATTCGAATGACCAATTAAGTAGTTCAAACGAATTAATATCTATTTGATAAATACGTGTTTGAGTGAATTCGAACCCTTTCAAATGAAACTTGAGCCAAATAACCATGGTTGAGTCAACTCGGCCCCGAACATAAAAACCAAGGATTATTGAGAATCCTTGGTTTAATCGATAGAAATAATTAATGAGTGAAGTATCATCATTTCTACCAATTATATCGGTGTCATTTGGCCCTAAAACACCAAAATGGGGTTGAATTAAATCAAAATCTGACCCCCTCAAACCCTAACTAATTTACCAAAAAAAAAAAAAACAAAGAAGACAATAGTTAAGTTTATAGGACCCATACCTCTTAGAAGTGAGAAATTTGAAGTGCTATGGTAGAGCTCGTGGTGGAGTTGGTGGCTGCGAACAGAGAAGAGGTGGAGGACGTAGGAGAAATTGTGTTTGTTTGTTTTTTTTTAAACATAAATGACAGTATTCGAATTGGGTATATTAATCACGATGTTGCGTTCAAACTGGTAAATTACCCATTTGAACTTATTTTGTTTGAATTTATTTCGTTTGAACATTAAAGATATTGGTTCAAATGTTTATTATATACTTAAATGTAGTTCTAACTGAAGGGTTATACGTTCGAATAGTTAATATACTAATATATTTCTAATTATATTACTAATATTAATATATAATAATATTAATATTACAAAGTACAAAAGCATAAAAATACTAATTATACTTTACTAGTATATATAATATATATACTATAATCTAATTATAGTATATATTTATTTCCACATAGTTGGTATCAGAGCCAACGGTTATTGTATTATATTATTATTGTGTTATTTTATTATTGTGTTATTTTATTGCTTTCTTATTTTGTTTATGTTTAATTTCATGATGAATTATTACGCACATAATATTGGTTTTCGTGATCGTTATGAATTAAACTGTTTAGAATACAACTTGAGACTTGAATTAAATCAATTAAAAGAAAGAATAAAATCCCTTAAAGAAAAGCAATTATTAATGACATTAGATTATTGCTCAATGATGGAAAGATATCACGTATATAGAAGTAGACAAGCTGCAATAGAAGAATTAGAAGATCATTGTAAGTTCTTAATATCAGAAATTAAAAGTGTAAGAAATCATTTAAGTGTTCTTGCTTTGTAAAAAAAAAAAAAAAAAAAAAAAAGAGTAAAAATTCACTGATACAGACTTTTATCAACTACAACCTACATAAAAGAAAATAGAGTATATTGAGAATCTTGTGTTGGTAAGCCATGAAAATCCGTTGGTCAACCCGCTTATGCCAAGAAGGCTTTAAGGGTGGTCCCGGTGGTGTTCCCTCAAGGTCTTGATCTACTTATTTCTCTTTTATATAGGAAATCTTTGTATAAAATTCTGTCTCAATGAATTCTTTATTCAAACCAGAAACATCTAATATAGAAATACCTTTAGAAACTGAAAATATAAACCAAGAAGATTATAGTATAACAGAACTAGAAAGAAATTTACAAGATTGGACAATTCCTAATGTACCCAAAAATCTAATATATAAACAATCAACTTTTTCAAAATTATCATTTCTTACAAATTATACAATTAAAACAGTAGAGAAAACTATTAGCCTAAATAATGATTATGAATCATTACAATTATTAACAAAAGAAGCGATTAAACACCATAAGGAACAAAAATATTCATTTATACATATAGGATTAGTACAAGTGGCTGTAAAACCACTTACTAGAAATGGATTAAATGCTTCGGTATTACTCTGTTTAAGAGATGGAAGACATTATAATTTTCATGATTCATTACTTGGCATGGTTGAATCTAGCCTATTCCAAGGTCCAGTATATTTTAATTGTTATCCTAATTACTCACTTTCATTATATGATACTAATATATTACATGCCTTAACATTAAATATTAAAACAAATGGTTATAATATGATGAAAGGATCACAACCTTTAACTGTAGTATATAGAATCCATTATAAATTAATGAAAACAACATTAGAGCCACAAGCTCTTATTACTAGCCCGAAGGGCTATACATTATTATTACAATCTAGTACACCAAATTCTAGTATACAAATTCCTAAACAGATTAATTGGAATCAGATTTCTCTCCCTAATGAATGGAAATTAGAAAATATTATTCCATCACCAAGAGTAGAAAATGATTCTGTAAATGATTTAGAATATATAGATCAAAACCAGGACGGAACAGTCCAAATTGCCTTTCAACCTTTTAGGAAATCATTTTCAAATTATTCATCCCAGGCACCATCCAGTTACCATACACCACGATCTACAATGAGTAGAAATAGGTCACTAAACTTTGACAATAGATCTGCAATTACTTCAATCTCTAGAAATAAATCTCGAAATCTAGATACCCAAGTACAAGGAGTTATTCCTGGCAATATTATAGATACACCAATATATTCAGTCAATCACCCTGACTTAGCATCTTCCTCTAGTCCCCATCAGAATAAAGAACCTTCTTCTCCGACATATTCACAAGTGGTTGGAGATGATGCCCAAATATTTACCCTAAGCAAAGAAGAATTTAAAATTAATAAAGAATATCTTAAACAAGATTATATGAAAGAAGAAAATAAACAAAAAAGATTTATATTTTTCTCAACTTTCTCAAAATTAGAAAGAGAATATATCCAAATAAAATATTATGAATATTTGGAAAGCATACAGACTAATATACCCTTCTTCACATGGTTTGAAATATATAAATCAAATCAATTATCGACTATAAATAGAACTACTAATCAATGGACTAAAGCAGAAAATAATCAAATTATTTATGAGGAATATCCTCCTTTTGAAGCTATTAGGTATAATCAAAGAAATACACAAATACTAGCATCACCAATAAAGAGGTTAACTTCTCCAGAAACTAAAAATATTGATAATATAATACAACAAAATAATTATACTAATTTATATTTAAAAACCATGAGTAAACAATTAGAAAGAATTGAAAACACAATATCTCCTATTAAAACTCCTGCTAAAGAAGCTAAAGAAATTCCTTTATTCATTCCTCATGAAATACCTGCTCATTTAAAAACTAGTTTCACTAAGGCCAAAGATGATTTACTAGAACAAATTTCTAGTAAATTAGAAAAATTAAATCTTGATAATAATAATGCATCCACTTCAAAACAACCTCATATTAATGTATTAAACAAAATAGATTCACCTGAAATATCTGACTCTGAAATAAATACTATTGAAAATCAATTTAAAGAATTACAAATAAATAAGATTAGAAGTGATCATCGAAATTTAGATCTTTCCAGAAATTCTGCTAAGCATACTTCTATTACTCGCAATTGGTATCCAAGGCCTACCCCTCCGGATATACAATTCGAGGAAAGAGAACATATAGTGCGATCTGCTTTTGCACCAGATGCATTATATGAATGGAATATAGATGGATTATCTGAATATGAAATATTAAATCATTTTCAAGAAATGATTATGGTAGCAAATGTTTACAAAGCCAGTAGGCGGTCAGATCATCATGTAGCACATGTTCTGGTTACAGGTTTCACTGGCCAACTAAAAGGCTGGTGGGATCATTATCTTACACAAGAACAAAGATTAGCAATATTAAATGCTTACAAACATGATGAAAATATGCAACAGATTAAGACGGAAGATAGTCAACCTATAGAAGATGCTGTTAATACTCTAATATTTATATTAACAAAGCATTTTGTAGGAGATCCTTTTCAATTTAAAGAAAGAACTAGTGATTTATTAATTAATTTAAGATGTCCTCAATTATCTGATTTTAGATGGTATAAAGATGTTTTTCTAACTAAAGTTATGATCAGAGATGATTGTCAACAACCATACTGGAAGGAAAAGTTCATAGCCGGACTTCCATATTACTTCGCCCAAAAGGTACGAGAATCTTTAGTAAAATCAGATGGTACTATTGATTTTGTTAATCTCACATATGAAGACATAATATCTTCTATTAATAGAACTGGTCTGATTATGTGTAATGATTTAAGATTAAAAAAGCAATTAGAAAAAGAAAAGAAATTTGCTACAAAAGAATTAGGTACCTTTTGTGAACAGTTTGGTTACTCTCCATTATTAGCTCCTTCTACAAGACGTAAAAAAGTAAAAACAAATTATAAGACTTATCCAACTAAGAGAAGAAAATATAAAAAATCTTACAAAAAGCCAATAGAAAAACCAACAGAAAAGCAAGTATATAAGAAACCAGTAAAGAATACAAAAAAATTTAATAAAAAGAAAAAACAGATTGTTTGTTATAAATGTGGAAAAGTTGGACATTATGCATCAAATTGTAGAGTCAAAAAAGAAATTAACGAATTAGAAATATCTGAAGAATTAAAAGAAAAATTACTAAATATTTTTATACAATCCAGTGAAGAAGATGAAATTTCTACAGAAGAAGATGAAATTTATCAATTAAAAGATTCAAGCTTTTCAGAACAATCTTCAGATAATGAATCAGAAGAAAATGAAATTCATGTTTGTAATTGTCTAGATAAGAACAATTGTATCTGTAACAAAACTATTAATGTATTATCATCACATGAAAATATTATATTAGAATTAATAGATAAAATTAATAATCCACAAGAAAGGAAAGAATATTTAGAAAAATTAAAAGATACTTTTACAGACTCTAAATCTTTTCAACCTAATTCAAATCCTTCAACATATGATTTCTTAGAAATAGTAAATAGATTTCAAACAGATAAACAAAATGTTACTTTAAAAGACTTACAACAAGAAATTAATGAAATAAAGAAAGAAATTAGAAATTTAAAAGCATCCAATAATAAACTCGAAGTTTCTAATGAACAGTTATTGCAAGAAATAATATTATTAAAAATAGATAAAAATAATGACACCCCTAAAAAGGAACAAGGAGAATGCTCAACAAAAATTACTAAAGAAGAATCAGATAATTTTATAAATATACTTAACAAAATGAATTTCCAAAAATGGTATACTGAAGTAACCATTTCTATAAATGAAGATTTTTCCTTCTCTACAATTGCTTTATTAGATACAGGTGCAGATTTAAACTGTATACAAGAAGGAATAATACCTTCTAAATATTTTGAAAAAACAAAAGAAACATTATCTCAAGCTAATGGAGCAAAATTAAATATAAATTATAAATTATCAAATGCACATATATGTAATGGTGGAATTTGTTTTAAAACAACATTCATTCTAGTAAAAAATATCAACACCAGAGTAATATTAGGAAACCCATTTCTTGCTTTACTTTACCCTTTTTCCGTAACAGAAAAAGGAATTTCTACTAAGGTATTAGGGAAAGAAATTCAATTTAAATTTCTATTTCCTCCAGTCTCTAGAGAAATTAACTCTTTAAAAGAAGCCTCATTAATTAAAGAAATTAACTTTTTAACAAAAGTTCAGATCAAAAGAAAAGAAAAACAAATAAATTTCTTAAAACAAGAATTAAAATATAAGAGAATTGAAGAGCAATTAAAAGATCCTTTATTAATTCAAAAAATTAATAATTTCAAAAATATAATTGAAAAAGAAGTGTGTTCTAATTTACCTAATGCTTTTTGGAATAGAAAACAACATATGGTTGAATTACCCTATGAAAAAGAATTTTCTGAAAAGAATATTCCTACTAAAGCTAGACCTATTCAGATGAATAAGGAATTATTAGAATTTTGTAAACAAGAGATTAATGATTTATTATCTAAAGGACTCATTAGAAAAAGTAAGTCACCATGGAGTTGTGCTGCTTTTTATGTACAAAAGCAAGCAGAATTAGAAAGAGGTGTTCCCAGATTAATTATAAATTACAAACCATTAAATAAAGTTTTACAATGGATTAGGTATCCTATTCCTAATAAAAAAGATTTATTATCACGACTTTATGATGCCACTATATTTTCAAAATTTGACATGAAAAGCGGATTTTGGCAAATCCAGATTGCTGAAAAAGATAGGTATAAAACTGCATTTACAGTCCCATTTGGACATTATGAATAGAACGTTATGCCTTTTGGATTAAAAAATGCTCCTGGTGAATTTCAAAATATTATGAATGAAATATTTACTCCATTCACTCATTTTTCTATAGTCTATATAGATGATGTTTTAATATTCTCTTCATCAATTGAACAACACTGGAAACATTTAAATACTTTTGTCCAGATAATTAAACAAAATGGATTAGTAGTCTCATCATCCAAAATTAAATTATTCCAAGACAAGATTAGATTCCTTGGACATGATATTTATCAAGGAACCATTACTCCAATAAGTAGGGCTATAGAATTTGCCAATAAATTCCCTGATGAAATAAAAGATAAGCAACAATTACAAAGATTCTTAGGAAGTTTAAATTATGTTGCTGACTTTTATCAAGCATTAAGACCATTATGTAAACCATTATTTAAAAGATTAAAAAAGAACCCACCTCCATGGACAGAAGAACATACAAATATTGTAAAACAAATAAAAGCTCATGTTAAAAAATTACCATGTTTAGGATTACCATCTCCCAATGCTTTTAAAATTGTTGAAACAGATGCCTCTGATCTTGGTTATGGAGGAATTTTGAAACAAAAATTATCAAGTGAAAAGGAACAGATTATTAGATTCCATTCAGGATGCTGGAATCCTGCACAAAAGAATTATAGTACTATTAAAAAAGAAATTTTAGCCATTGTATTATGCATTTCTAAATTTCAAGATGATCTTTTAAATCAAAAGTTTTTACTTAGAATTGATTGTAAATCAGCCAAGGAAGTTTTAATTAAAGATGTTAAAAACTTGGCTGCCAAACAAATATTTGCAAGATGGCAAGCTATTTTAAGTATTTTTGATTTTGATATTGAACATATTAAAGGAGATTCTAATTCTCTTCCTGATTTTTTATCCCGAGAATTCTTACAGGGAAAATCATGTCTACCTCAAAGTCCAGAGTGAAATCCAAATCATCCTATGCCAAACCACCTTCTCCTCCTTACTCTTCACCCTGTCCTTCTGTTACACCAAAACCCTATACAGTATTAGGGACATTACCACAAAATATTAGACCAACCTATAATCCATTTTCTCCATTATCCTCTTCTAAATTACCTACATATTCAAAAGCTGTTTCTTCTTCTTCCTCTGGTTCTAGTCCTTCCCAAATTATCAATCCTCCACTATTATCTCAGCCTTCTGCCACACCGATTATCTTCAAATCCCATTGGCATCCTGTCTTTCCAATCGAATCAGAATTACAACATCTTTCTGAACCACAAAAATTGCTCGATGCTTTTTTGTTACCAGATTGGCATTATGTTCCCCAAAATATTACTAAGACTCAGAATTTTTATGAATTTATTTTGGTGGACACAGATTCCATTATTATTTCTGAAATTCCCTGCTCTCTACAATCTCAACCTTCTCCACCTGCAACTCCGATTATTGCATTCCACAAAGTTACTATTAAGCAGGTTCTTACCCTTGAACAATGGGGAAAAAGTCCATACTTGACAAGAAAATTTTCTCAGCCATATGATCCTCCTTACTTCGATTATTATGATTACCAGCAAGCATGGAACAAGACATTTTTAAGACAAAACAAAAATTTGCGTCATTCCTGGTTTCTCCATTTTGACAAATTACAGGAAATTAAAAGTCTGCCACGATGGTTCTTATTATGGTGGGATCAGTTTGGACCAGAATCTCTTATACTTCCTCCACCTCTTCAGGAGAGTCTTCAGACTTTCACATTACAAAATGAATATCCACCTTCATTATCACACTGTCCACCACTTCTCCTTTTCTTTCTTAAAACCAAATTAAATTGGATTATGAAGTGGGAATATGTCATTAAACCACATCCTTCTCTTAAAAACATTATGTTCTTAGCCGGTCAAGTTTCTGTAAAATGGTGGGAAAAGTACAATTATGATCATGTTGTAAAAATGTTCTCAAAGATTACCAAGGCTCCTGAAGTTCTAGTTCAGAAAAGCAGATTTCAAGCTCAATTAGCAACTATTACCAATAAAAAGGATTTGAAAAAATTAGCTGAGGCAATGTCACAAGTCTCAGACAGTGATGAAGAAGAAGACCATCAAGTCAGATTATCTCCAGCACAGCAAACATCGCCATTACAACAGGCCTCTCCCTCTCAACAGGCCTCTCCTTCTCAACAGGCTTCTCATTCGCATGAAAATTCTCCATATTATCCCTCACATTTAATGGATTCTCAAGATCCGTTCGAATTGGAACTGGTAAATTATGACCCTCAGATTATGTAATTATTGTCCAGAACACTGTTCAAGATGCCCGTAATCGTCCAGCTGTCCATTTACTGTGTAGCCGCCCATGTTTAATAAATGTAGCCGCCTATTTACTGTGTATGAGTCAGTAGTGTCACTGTACATGTCAGGAATATTATTGAAAGTTACCTTTTCGTTGCCTATAAATAGGTAAGATGTTTGTAAGGAAGGGCATTCAGAAACTCTCATCTGAAGCCATTCCCAGTCCTTCTCTCCCGTCACTCTAAAAACCTCTCTCTTGTAAACTTCTTTCATGTCTCCTGCCTTTCAATCCTTTGAGAATTAATCTCCTTGTAAGTACTATGTTTTCAATAAAGTTAATTTTATCTTATATTGTTGTTTCTGATTACTCATGCATTATGGACGGTTGTACCGCCTGCCCTTATTTTCCGCAATTCATGCATTTATTTATTAATATTCCTATATTATATTAATTATATATATTATATATTATATATATATCCTGGTATACGTAGTTTTAGTAATATATATATATATATATATATATAGGGAAGGATAATCTTTGTGCAAAGTTGCATATATATCACAGTCGCAGACTCCAAATGGCCGTGTCCTGTCACTGCTTTGCTCATCTTCTTTGTTTGTTTGTTTTAAATAAATGATAGTACGAGAAGGATTGAAAGTTAAAATTATTTATCTGAATATGAACATGATAAGATCTTTTTGTCTTCTTTTTGGACCATCTATGTAAAGAGATTTGAGCCAACAAAGGTTCTTTTGGCTATAATATTTTTCATATTTAGTAATATTTCGTAAAAATAAAGTGAAGGGGATAAAAATAGTAGGTTTATCATGAGAAGGCAAGCAGGAAAATGAAAGAATGTGATAAGACAAAAAGAAAAAGTAGAGAAAAAGAGAAAATAAAAAAGAAATGAGACAAAACAAATCAGACACGCAATGGATGAATAATATAAAGTTGAGGAGAGAGGGCAACAAAAAAAGAGATATGAGATCTTAGGGAAATGGGACTCTGAGACTTCTGAGCGACGATGACGAGAACACATATATTATCTTCAACTTCACGATGAAAACTCCATAGATATTATCTTCTCTAAGTAAAGGGGTTTCTGACCTCTATTGTACAGAGAGAAACAAGGGGCCATGAGAGATTGTAAATACTCATATTATACTGAATTTTCCCTTCAAACGATCTATAGACGTAAGTCATATGCTGAATCACATAAGTCATCAGCGAGAGAGTGTACTTGAATCTACTACTCATCTCCATCAAGTAACCATTGAGATCATCATGACGACGACTAGGGTTTCATAGCTAGAGAGAGAGGGGGGGTCCGGGGGGAGACGGGGTCCCGGGAATCTTGAATCAAGAATGAGATTTTTTTTTTTTTTGCCTTTTATACAAATTCGGTTATACTAGGTTATGAATACGGAACCCAGATTTCACACCCGAGTCAGGACTGGATATATCCAGTTTTTATAATACAGGTTTTGGTCCGGAATCTGTAACCGAAATTCGGTTTATCTGGATAAATAGTCTTAATTTCGAAGAGAAATAATATTTGTGGTCATACAATACGCAATTGTCACTCACTCTTTTTTTTTAAAAAAAATAAGTAAATATGATATTCACATATAAAACTTAACTTTTTAATTGTGAACCCACTTTTTTTTTTTAAAGAAGTATGCGATGCATGCACAACTTATGATTATATCTAACATTACTCGACTTTAAATTATGCTAGTCACTTTCAATGAATGGTTAGATCAGTAGATCAAAAATAAAATGTTTGTTAGGTTGTTAATTCATCGGGTAGGTAGTAGGTTGTGTTGATTTGACATATTTATTTTTAAAGGAATTACGGTATCCCAATTTTATTAATAACTTCATTTATGGCAGAGGAATACCGTAAACAAAGGAAGCTTGAGAGTTACAATTAAATTCTCATAATCAAGCTCCTAAGAAAAATTGAAAGAGAAGTTAATAATAAAAGACTATAAAGGGTCGTATAGAAAATTAATAACTAGAGTCAATGTCGAAAACTAGCTAGGAGCGCTTGCATGATCCAGAGCATGCACACCAGGCATTTGAACTAGAGAATAACAACTTACGTCCATTTTTCCCATGGCTCCAAATGAAGGCAAGCCTATCTGCGAAAGCATCACACTCCCTGTAAACAAGAGGAAGATGAGTTTCTTCCCATAGAAATAATTCTCCAACTACATCGATCCTCCAATACCCAAAATTTGTGCCGCCAAATTTATTGATTTCAAGCACTTAATACTATATCTAATATTATTCTTACAATTTTTATTTATCAGTCTTGCATCAATCAACATATCTTTATTATCTCGTAAACGTTGCAGAATTCATGCAATGCTTATTGTAAATAATATTAAATCAAGAATTTAACTTGATTATTATCCTAACCCAATTTTCATAATGATCAATATATACCTTATTTCATCTCTATTTAATTTTCAATAAATAGAGATTAGTGTTTGTATTCAATCACAATTAAAAATAGTAAAGATGTAGCATTCGAAGTCTCTCTTCCTCAATCTTTTTTCTATTTCAAGTTTTTTATATTTTATAATTTTTGTTATGGTATAAGAGCCTTTGGCTAAGGCCATGCTCGATCTTGTGGAGTATTAGATTTCTTCAATCCTTTCACTGGCATTAACTCTCGCACAGAGATTTCATTACCATTAATTAACCATATTTCATCTCAAATCCATGCCTTTCGAGCAACTTTGTTAGCCGTGAGTTTTTTTATTTGAATCCTTGTTAGTCCAATTGTTTGAAATCCTAGACCCATTTCTATACTGTTGTTTTGGGTCATGTAGTTGACCAAGGCAATATCTAGCCCACTATTGGTTCAGTATTTCGGCTTATTGTTATCCTTTTATTGGCTTTAGCCCATTACCAATAAATTGTCGGCCATAATTCTAGGTTTGATGTTTCAACTGCTAGTGACTTCGTTACCACCGCCCCTTTCACCATCTCATTGGCAATCAATCAACAAACATGAACGTTATATATTCTGACCCTAGCTCTCTAAAGATGCGTAGGCTTGACTGTGTGATGAACTGTCTCCTTATATAGGCACCAGCTTCAATTGGTAGCTTCTTTGTTGCGTATAGGGACTCATATGGCTAATATTGGCTTCCACCGCTTGTAAAGAATCTCCCCAATCCATAATCTATTAAAGGAAGGAATGCAGCAAAGACAAAGATCTAATCGTACTTTTTTTCTACGGACTACAAATTGAGCAAGAAAAAAAAAACCTTATTAAGTTTACAATTTTGTCTTAATTTCTCGGCAACTGATAATTTCTTGACTACATTTAATGTGTTGAACTTGATATGCAATTGATGTATATGCAATGGGAGGCATCTAGGCAGTTGGAGGAAGCTGTTGGGGAAATCAAGACATATGCACACACACAAATTGACAACAAGAGTTTAACGTGGTTCGGCAACTGCCTACGTCTACAAAGAAAGAACTTCACTATCAATATAGTGGAACACAGAGAAATATTACAGAGGAGGAGGATCACACTCCACTCGACTCAACTCTCTTTCTTTTCTCTCAGAGCTCACCTTGGCTCTCTCTTTTTTTCTTTTCTCAGCTCTTCACACAAGAGCTCATTCTTGTTGTATTTTTCTTCAACAGACGACCTCTCCTTTTATAGGAGAGGTTTGAGAGGCATGCAGCCTTTGTCTTTGACAAATGGATCAAAGTAGCTGCATCAATTTTGGACAAAGGCCAACTACTTTTGTAGACAAGCAGCCGCACCCAAACACTCTCAGGTGAGAGTAAGATACATCTCTTCCAAACCACACCTTGTCAGGAACTTCAAATTCCAATGGTGCTGAAGGAGATCTGGATCAGGTAACATGCAGCACGAACAGCTTCACCCCATAATGGCTTTGGTAACTTAGTCATAATGAGCATGCATCTCGTTCTTTCCATGATGGTCCAATTCATCCTCTTGGCTACACCATTGTGTTGTGGTGTACGTGGGATCATCTTCTCATGTCGGATATCGTGATCAGTGCAGTATAAGGCGAACTCTTTGGAAATAACTCTCCTCCATTGTACGTTCGCAAGCACTTCAACTTCTTTCTGGTCTCTCTTTCCACCAGGACATGGAACTTCCTGAAGTGCTCAAGGACCTGGTCCTTTGTTTTCAAAACGTACACTGAGACCCTTTGTGAAGAATCATCAATGAATGTCAAGAAGTATTTGTTACCTCCCATTGACTCTTCTTCCATGGGACCACATACATCAGAGTGTACCAGACTCAACAACTCTGTTCTCCTCTTGGTAGAGGAATGAAACGAGACTCTATATTGTTTGCCAAATAAACAATAATCACAAGGATTTAGCACGGTACCTTTGGCAACTTTGATTAGTGCCTTTTTCGTAAGCATATCCAACCCTTTCTCACTCATCTGTCCGAGTCTCTTATGCCATAGATTCGGTGATACCTCTACTTCCACTACGTTGAGGCTATTAGTACCGATCTTCTCATGAGTTTTGTACAACGTACCACAAATGTGTCCTCGGGTGACAACCATGGCACCTTGTAACAGCTTCCAAGTGCTTTTGCGAAAATAGTTGTCATAGCCCAGTCGATCAAGGGCTGTCCCAGAAATTAGATTAAGCCGCAGTTCAAGAACGTGTTGAACTTCCTTCAACACCATGGTGCAACCAATGTTGGTGTTGGTTTTGATCCGTACATTGCCGATTCCCACGATCTTCGAGGAACTGGCATTCCCCATCTTTACCGTACCAAAGTCTACAGCTTGTTACGTAGTCAAGAACTCATAATGGGAAGTGGCGTGGTATGATGTTGCTGTATGTACCACCCACTTGACATTGTGGCTTGCAACGTGTAGACACATCTCGTCACAGCTGGAGAGTATCGCTACATCTCCTGAAAGAGTGACTAGAGTTGGACCACCTTCTTTCTGACTGCTTTGAGCTTGCTCTCTTAGAAATTTGTGTCAGTTCTTCTTTATGTGGCCTTCTTTGCCACAATGGAAACATTTATAGTTACTCTTTTGCTGGTTCCTATTGTCCCTGGACTTTCCACGTGCTTGAGACTTCCCTCTGTTCCTGCCTTTGCTTCTGCCTCTGTTATTACCTTGAGGCCTATCGAGGTCATGAGACTGATTCATGCTTGCTTCCTTCCATTTGGCCTCTTCATTGAATAGAGCATCTTTGACCATTATCATGGTAAGTGTGCCATCTGGAGTAGAGTTACTCAGGGAGACCACCAACATCTCCCAACTGTCTGGTAATGAGCTTATCAATAGCATGGCTTGTTGTTCATCATCAAGAATGAACTTGGCGGACCCGAGCTGGTTAACTAGGTTTTGAAACTCGCTAGTGTGCTCGGCAACAAAGGTATCATTCTTCAACTTCAAGTTAACAAGCCGTCTGATCAAGAGGAACTTGTTACAAGCAGTTTTCGCTTGATACATACCCTCTAGTTTCTTCCAGAGGACATATGCATCCGTTTCTTCTGCCATGTGGTAAAAGACATTATGGTCAATCCATTGTCTGACATGAGCGACAGTCCTGTTGTGCATCTTTTTCCACATTTGATCTATAACATCATTTGGCTTGACCCCTTCATTTTCTACGGGATCAAAAAAATCTTTATAGTTAAGAAAATCCATCATCCAAGGTCTCAAAAGACTGTAGTTTGAGGAAGTAAGCTTTATCATAGCGCCTAATACTGAATCCTTCATGATCTTAGACTAGATCTAAATTAAAAAAACAAGTACATGATCTTTGAGGTGGAATCGTCAAAATTGGATAGCATGGTTGTGTCCAAAATGCCTGATTTTGTTAAGAACAACTCTTGTTTTGTCAAAATTGGCCTTAGATTGCACAAAATATAGCAAAAGAACCAAAAATGAATTTCTGGCCAGTGCATCGTGTGGTGCGTGTGGGAGCGTGTCGGCACATGTAATTCACGAACCTTCTACCCTTCAGTGCACGTGGGGCACGTCGACGCATGTCCTTCAAGAGCTATGACTTTGGAGTGCGCGTGGGGGTGAGTGTGGATCATGCGCTAAGCCACTATTTAGTCGGTCTGACTCAGGTTGGATCGGGTCGAGCCGGTTCATACCTGGTTGGCCCTGTCTGGGCGCGTGTGAGAGTGGGACTCACTCTCCTATCTTCAAGCAGCGAGTGAGGGTGCATCCAGTGTCTTTTCGGCCTCCGGTTTACACCGTTGGTCTTGTTTCGTCAAGACGAACACTTTGGTATGCTCAAATTTGGAAATTGAGCAACATACCATAATCGGATTTTCCAAAAATAATAAAAAAAAAAACTCTTCCCAACAACAATGCTCTGATGCCACTTGTTGGGGGAAATCAAGACATACACACACACACACACACAAATTGACAACAAGGGTTTAACGTGGTTCGGCAACTGCCTACGTCCACAAAGAAAGAACGTCACTATCAATATAGTGGAACACAGAGAAATATTACAGAGGAGGAGGATCACACTCCACTCGACTCAACTCTTTTTCTTTTCTCTCAGAGCTCACCCTGACTCTCTCTCTTTTTCTTTTCTCAGCTCTTCATGCGAGAGCTGCTTCATGTTGTATTTTTCTTCATCAGACGACCTCTCCTTTTATAGGAGAGGTTTGAGAGGCATGCAACCTATGTCTTTGACAAATGGATCAAAGTAGCTGCAGCAATTTTGGAAGAAGGCCAACTGCTTTTGTAGACAAGCAGCCTCACCTTCTAGATGGGCGTGGACCCATCAGAAGCTCGGCAAAGGCAGTTGGAGGAAATAAATCTAAGATGAAAGCGAAAACACTTGAGTGGATAGACAGACAACTGTGGCTTAAATAAATTAGAAAGGAGATCATAGACCAAGTAGACCGAAAGTTTACAGAGGAAGAAAACCGGATCATGTCCGCGGTAGAAGAAAATATTTTGGCCACAAAAAACACGATATCTCGTAGTGGATATAAAAATATTGTTGATGCAGAGAGTCCGTTGCCTCATTTTCCCCTGTTGACCAGAAGAGAGATTCGGCACCTTCTATGCTTACCCCTACTATAGAAAGTGAGTCCTTTGTAATTTCCAACTTCCTTTATAAATAGAGCAGAAAGAAATTCATTTTTTTCTACAAAGGAGAGTACTACTTGAAAGAAATATTGAAGAAATGTTTTTGGGCGATAATCAATCCTGTTGTATATCATATATTATATACAAACTGTGTTATATGTACATTTGGTAACTTAAAGATAGACAGATTTGTATACGAACTATAGAAGCTATGCTATACATAGAAAGAACAAAAATAAGAATTGAATCAGTAGCTAAGGAATGATATTGTCATTCCTATCTTGACTTGCAATAGTTACTTCACCGATAGTGTGATATGCAGAATTTAGGGAATCTGATTGGTCTTGCTTAACGCCCCCCTTCAAACGAATGGGAAGGTCACAAACCATGAGTTTGTCTTTCAAAAGGTGGAACGGAGAGGATTTAAGGCCTTTTGTGAAAATATCTGCAACCTGATTTGTAGTAGAGATGTAGTGAGTACAGACGTCTTTGTTCAAAATCTTTTCTCAAATAAAATGAAAATCCACCTCAATGTGTTTAGTGCGAGCATGATACACCGGATTGGCTGCAAGAGCAAGTGCACTTTGATTATCACACCAAATCATAGGTGGTAAAAGAAGAGGCACATGAAGATCCTTAAGGAGCATCCGTAGCCAATATAGTTCAGCAACAACCATCGCCCAAGCTCGGTATTCAGCTTCTGTACTAGAGCGAGAAACCACACGTTGCTTCTTAGCACACCACGATATCAAACATGGACCCAAAAACACTCCATAGCCAGTGGTTGATCGCCTATCCTGAGGATCTCCCGCCCAATCTGAATCGCAATAGGCATGAAGACTTAGAGAACCTTTGCTGAAATATAGTCCACGGTCTACCGTGCCCTTGAGATAGCGCAAGACTCGTTTGGCTGACTTCCAATGAAGTGCAGTGGGAGAATGTAGATGTTGACATAACTGATTTACAGAATATGCAATCTTAGGTCTTGTTAACGTATAATATTTAAGTGCACCAACTAATTGTCTATAATCAGTGATGTCTTCGACTGGTTCATTGTCAGCTGCAGACATTTTTCCTCTAGAAACACACGAGGCTGGGTATCGCTTTGCACTAATCATTCGGAAGCGATGAAGGATGTCAAGTATATACTTACTTTGGCGCAAATGAAGTCCTTGAGCATCCCTGGAAGCTTCAATTCCCAGGAAGTAGCCAAGCTCACTGAGAGCTTTCAAATCAAATTCTTATTTGAGCTGACCAACAAGATTCTGTATGGAGGTAGGACATGAGCCAGTAATGAGGAGATCATCAACATATATTAGCACAAAAATGTGTACACGACCATGATGAAATGTATACAACGAGGTATCAACAGATGAACCCGTGAAGCCAAAATCAAGCAAGCTGGTTGATAGATGAAGGAACCACGCTCGAGGTGCATGTTTAAGGCCATAAAGGGCCTTTTTAAGGCGACAAACATGGTTAGGAAACTTGGGATGAGCAAAGCCACATGGTTGCTCGATAAGCACCTCCTTCTCAAGCCTTCTGTGTAAGAAAGAGTTGGAAACATCATATTGCAAAATGGGCCAGTCAAAGAAAACAGATAGTGCTAAAACAACCCTTATTGTGGCAGATTTAATCACAGGACTAAAGGTCTCAGTAAAATCCACACCGTCAATCTGTTGGTACCCCTTAGCCACTAGTCTCACCTTATAACGATCCACACTACCATCCGCCTTTTGCTTGATTTTGTACACCCATTTGGTAGAAATAATGGTGTGATCAAGGGGACAAGGAACAAGATCCCAGGTGTCATTGGCAATGAGTGCATCATATTCTTGTTTCATTGCCTGTTGCCATTCTTGTGACAAGATAGCTTGTGAAAATGTGTTAGGTTCAACAGGTATAAGCATACTGGTGTACACACGAAGGGATGCTTTGTGGCATAAAAAAGGTGGAAATCTGGAAATTGCTTGGGATAGAGTGATCCTCTTCTGGACCGAGTGACCATATAATGCTGAGGAAGAATTGACACTACTGGAGAGGCAAGACTAGCAGTAGTTGATGGAGAGGAGTTTGTCTCAGGGAAGAGTGACAAATCTGTAAGTGGTGGAGAGGACTGAATTGCATCGGATATGCTTGGTGAATTTGACTTAGGGGACACACTCTGGCTTGGTGAGTGTGAAGTGTTTGATGATTCAGGTGGTAGTTGAGAGTAAAAGGGAGTGAGATCAAATGACATACCTGGTCGGGAAACACCCGATGCTGCTAAAAGAGGAGAGGAAGGCCAACCCTATGCTGGAAATGTGTGCTCATCAAAGGCAACATTGCGGGAGATGTAAATCTTATGAGTCATAGGGTCAAGACAACGATATCCATGATGATGTGAGGAATAACCAATGAACACACACTGTTTGCTACGGAAAGCAAGTTTATGAGGTGTGTAGGGCCTTAACAATGGATAACATGCACAACCGAACGTTCTTAAAAAAGAATAGTTGGGTGTTTGGGCAAACAATTTAGAATAAGGGGAAATGTCATCTAGGACTGGTGTAGGTGTTCGATTTATTAGATAAATGGCAATCATAAAGGCATCAACCCAAAATTTTGTAGGTAAATGTGATTGAGCTAGTAACGAGAGCCCAACTTCCATAATATGTCTATGTTTCCTCTCAGCTAAACAATTTTGCTGAGAGGTATATGGACAAGAAAGGCATTGGGGAATGCCATATTTATGAAGAAAATCCTGAAATTGATGAGATAAATATTCGCCACCATTATCACATTGAAACTGTTTGATCTTAGTCGAGACCCAATTTTCAACCAAGGCTTTAAAATGAACAAGAGATGAGAAGACTTCAGATTTATTTCGAAGTGGATAGACCCATGTAAAACGAGAGAAATCATCTACAAAGAGAACATAATATCGATGACCTTCATTAGATATAATAGGTGAAACCCAAACATCTGAGTGAACAAGTTCTAAAGGGCACAAAGTAACACGACCAGACTCACCAAACGGCAATTGTTTGGCTTTTCCCATTAAACAAGATTGACAAACAGAATTAAGATCAAAAGATCCAAAATAGGCAAATTAAGAGACTTGACTAAGCCTTTTGTTATTTGCAAAGACGGATGACCCAAACGAGAATGCCACACATCAAGGGTGGTGCGGACACCAACAAGAGCAACATTCGATCAAATTTTATTGATTGATTGCTGATCAATTGGAATAGGGTATAGCCCTCCTTCACTCTGTCTTGTTAGCAACGTTAGTCCTTGACAAAGAAATGAGAATCAGTTAAAATAAAGAAACAATTGTTGTTAATACATAACTTATTTATTGACAAAAGATTGACAGCAGCCTGTGGACAATGAAGGACATGGTTTAAGTGAAGTGTCGATTTGGTTGTATGCAAGGTGAGTTTACCAGTATGTTTAATTTGCAAACCATTACCATTTCCCACTGCTACTTGTTCATTCCCTTGATATGGTTCAGTCAGATGAAGATTACTAATATCAACTGTAACATGCTGGTTCGCGCCACTGTCAGCATACTAGGTACTGTCTTCATGAAGGGAGTTGGAATGTGCAACCATTGCTGCCAGTTGTTAGGGTGGATGTCGCCCTTGATAGTTGTAATCATAGCGATGGAAACAATCCAATGCCATGTGATTCTTCTTGCCACAAATCAAACATGCATATGGATCATAGCTTGGATCATTAGCCCAAGCAGGGACTCGGACAGAGTTGTTTGGGACAGCATTACTTCCAGTATGACCTGATTTTTGTGCATGTTCAAAAATAGGTTTGGTGCATTGTGATGGTTGCCAATTGCAGTTATTCCTTTTCCCATTCTTTCTTTCGCCAGATTTATTTGCAACCATAGCGAAGGTATTGTGATCAACTTGCACACTTCGCTGTTGAGTTTCAAGAAGAGCCTCAAATGCAAAAAGCTCAGACTGAAAATCAGTAAGAGATAAAAACTTTTCACGCTGTGCAAAATAGCAATTGGAAATAAAGGGTGTGTACGCAGTGCTAAGACCTCCAAGAATGTGGGAGATTAAGTCTTCCTCCACAACTGGTTTTCCAACTGCTGCCAATTGATCAACAATGTGTTTTGCACTTTCAACAAATTTTGAGTAGCTTTTTCCTCCTTGTTGTAACCCTTGCAGTTGGCGTTTCAGTTGATTGACATTTGAAATTGAGGGAGAGGCAAAGCGGTTTGCTAGAGCAAGCCACACTAGTCGAGCAACCCTCATTCCATAGACCATAGAGAGAACCTTCTCTGAGATTGTAGACTTCATACAAACCAAGACGAATTGTTTTTTTTTTTTTTTTTTTTTTTTTGTGCCATAGGACAAAGTCAGTATTAGTTTCACGAGTGTCTTTACTTGGAGTTGAGGATAAAAAACTCTTTTGGGCATGGTTCAATACCATCCATGAAACCCAGAAGATCATGAACACTAAGAGCACCTTCAATTTGAGAGGACCAATTTAAGTAAGAGGCAGGTCCCTCAAGTCTCACGGAAACATACTGTAATAGGTTGTTTGGTGGAATAAAGAGTGCAGGGGAAGACGACATTGTTTTAGCAAGATCGGGCTTAAGCCAATCAGGCTCTGATACCATGAAAGAATTATTGAAGAAAGGTTTTTGGGCGATAATCAATCCTGTTGTATATCATATATTATATACAAACTGTGTTATATGTACATTTGGTAACTTACAGCTAGACAGATTTGTATACCAAATATAGAACCTACGCTATACATAGAAAGAACAAAAATAAGAATTGAATCAGCAGCTAAGGTATGATATTGTCATTCCTATCTTGACTTGCAGTTGTTATTGCACTGATAGTGTGATCTGCAGAATTAAGGGGATTTGATTGGCCTTGCTTAACGATACTTCCTTTATGGATAAAGCAAATAAGAAATTATTCCTTTCTTCTTTCTACTAATTAGGAGAGTGAGTCCCCTATTTCTTGTACTTCCTTCTGGATTAGAACCCAAAAAAAAAAAAAAAATACTACAATTGAAAATTGAAATAATTTTTCTCTATAGGAAATATTATAGGAAATGCGAAAATATAAAATGAGATGTTGAAAATTTATGTAATAGTATCACTAAATATATATACAAATGTGTAGGCAATTAACACTATCTGAGTTCTATATTAATAGAATTAAAATTAAGGTGCAATGGTTTACTTAGAACGTAATTGTTATGAATAATTACAAGTTTTTTTTTATACATATGTTTCCACGCATACTTATATATTAATAAATTTTATATAAATTGGACTTCTCCTCGTTAGTCTTTCTTCTCTATTGATTATTTGTTTCTGATCGACACTTATGTGCCACTTCTTCAAAATGAGAATGAAGAAACCTTGAAATTGATTAGCTGTGACTTTCTCAAGCCAGTGCAGTACAAGGAGAATAGTTACATTGTTCGGGAGGGAGAACCGCTTATTGCACTGCTTTTCATCATGCGAGGCATCATCGAATGGACCTCTATAACTAGTCTTGCTAATTGTCAAACTAGGTGTCCTAAAACCGATGATTTCAATGGAGTTGAACTGCTAGAATGGGTGTTCAAGTCCCCCTCCTTGCCGGACCCATCCAACCTCTCCTTCTCCACCAAGACTCCCATATGCCTAGCAAAAGTCGAAGCTTTTGCTCTTACGGCCGGCAACATTAGGCGTTTGCTATATCAACACTAGTGGAAATTTAGCAAGTTCAGAGAGATGATTTACTCCAATGAGTAGCTGCAAAATTTCGCCGCTTCAAAGATTCAGGCAGCATTTCACCGCTGGCACCACTCTAAAATGAAATTTGATGATCAATCTGTCAAGAAGAAGGCAAAAACGTTATGAATTATATACTTTCTACTCATGCCTTTGGTGCTTTAGTACGTACAGTATAATGATTGCTACTTAAAAGTTAAAACGGCTTAAAATCCAGTTATCTATGTATGTCAAATGACAGCAGGTTTTTTAAGAGAGACAACTTTGAATTTTGTTGTAGATTGAATGACAAATACTCCACTGGGTTTTGCAAAGAGTTGATTGCTAGTCGTTTTTAGTGAATGGCATTAGTAGATTCAAAAATAAATGTTTCTCAAGTAATAAAAGCTCTGATGCTTCGGATAGATGGTTTTGAGTATGATTAGAGAGAGAGAGAGTAAGAGTACAAACAAAAGCAAGATTTTTAGGTTTCCTTGTACGAGGGTCCTTGTGCCGTCATGGAGACTACCTTGGTCTCGCCTAGTGCTCCCGCGCCGGCAACGAAGGCTAGGTCTTTTGCGGACCTGGTCATGGTCGTTCATCATCCTCTTTCAGAAGTTAACCTTCCAATGAGGCCCCCAAAGATAATCTCTGGTTTTGAAATGGTGTTGTCGGTAGCACCTTTCAAATACTCTCTGGTTGTGAAATTTCTTAGGCAGAGACTGACATTAGATGCTATAAGGATGTTTATTCGGAAGAGATGGGGATTAATGGGAAACGTGGTCATCTCCTCCATGAGCAAAAATCATAATGTTTTCGTCCTTTTAATATCAGAAGATGACTTCAACAAGGCTTTTTCCCAAGAGGCTTGCGAGATAAATGGAGTTCCTTATAGAGCTTTCCATTGGACGCCCAGATTCACGGAAGAGGAAATGCCTTTTGTTCCGGTCTGGGTCATGCTCCCAAGTCTCCCTCCAAACTTCTATCACAACTCAATTCTCAAAATAAAAACATCACCGCTTGGGAAGTTCATCCGATCCGATAACTCCACTCATTGTACGACGAGAACGGACGGAGCTTGTGTTTGTCTAGAGATTGATGCTTCTATACAACATTTGGATTCATTTTGGATTGGTGCTCCTGGTTTTGGCTTCAAACAAGAGGTAGTATTTAAGACGTTGCCGACATTTTGTTTAAGTTGTAAGTTGCAGGGGCACAACAAAGCAACCTGTAAAAGAGGGAAAAACAACCGAAACACCAAAAAATAGGGATGGAAAAAGATGGTATGGTTTACCGTGAAGTGATAAGAATTACGAATTCAGTTGGTGAAGGAAAAAAAATAGAGGACTAAGAAGCTGTGGAGACTGACAAAGTGGAGAAGAAAGGAGAGGAAAGTTTGACAGAAAAGGAAGTGCTAAAAGAGAAAAGGAACAGTTCGGTGAGGGTTGAAGGGGAAACCAAAGAGCAGTTTGAAGAGCAGGGGTTCGGCTGCTTGACCTCCTTAGTGAATAAGAAAATGTGGAGGAGGAGGTTGGGGGTATAGAAGAGCATGAATTTGTCCCAGTTAAATATAATGAAAGTGATGACTGGATGGAGGATGTGGTTCTAGTCGAGGAAACAGAGGAACAACAATCTTTGTTTGAGCAGGAGGACGACAGGATGAATGTGGTAATAGGAAGAGAAAACGATTATCACTCTGAGGAGGATTAGAGTGGTTCCAAGAGGAAAAAGAGCAAAAGTGGATTGGGAACGTCACCAAACGGGTTATCAACTATCCCTCTAAATTAAATCTATGATAGGTCCCAAATTGTACTGGAACATGATAGGTCTAGGTACTTCAAGGGGAAAGCTGAAGAAGTTGGTAAAGGAATTTAAACCCAATGTAGGTGCACTAGCAGAGCATTTTGTTGACAACAGTAGCATGGGAAGATTGATGCGGTATTTATGTTTGGAGAAGGGTAGCTCAAACCAATTGAAGGCTGGGAAGATTTGGCTTTTGTGGAATCATAATCTAGATGTTAATATTGTGTGCATGAGTGACCAGTTTATCAGGGTCAAAGTGCTCAAGGGGGCTATGGTTCTTTTCATTACATTTGTTTACGCCAAATGCTATTATGGACTACGGAGACAACTATGGAGGGTCTTAGAAGAGGATGGACAAAATAATATTCCATGGATGACTCTAGGGGATTTTAAAATAATCAAAAGTAATGAAGAATGGAGGAGGGGCTCTCCTTATCCGAGGATAGCGATGGAGGATTTCAATGCTTGGATAAATGGTTGTGGATTGATGGATATGAACTTCAGTGGCAATAGTCTTTCTTGGTGTAATGGGTAGGAAGACTAGGAGTTGGGCCCATCTCGACAGAGATTTGGTAAATACCAAGTTCTTAGAGTTGCTTCCGCACTCCTTGCTGAGGTACTTGGGGCGTAATATGTTGGACCATGCCCAGATGATAGTATCGTGTGACCAAAATTATCAATGTTATGGACTATCGCCTTTTCGGTTTCAGCAAATGTGGGTGGAACATAAGGATTTTCTTCCTTGTGTCAAGCAAAGTTGGAAAGAAGAAGGACAGGGAGGTGGTTTGGAAAATTTAGCTTTTAAAATGAAGCGTATGAAGCAGGTTTTTAGAACATGGAACAAGGAAGTTTTTGGTCATGTTGAATTAACTATTAAAGAGCTAGAGCAACGGATTGAGTCACTCGAAGCTAACTTGCAGGAAGGATATGAGGCAAAGGTGGAGCAGGATCTTTTGGTGTCTAAGATAGAACTAGATACTTGGCAAGAAAGAGAGGAGAGTTTGATTATTCAAAAGGCTGGAATTAAATAGCTATGAGAAGGAGATAACAATACGAGGTTCTTCCATGCGATATTGAAGAGAAGGCAGCAAAACCAAGTCACTAAAATGACTAAACCAGACGGCACATCGTTCAACACTCCTGAAGCCATACATGATTGAGTTGAAATATTGCATATTTTATACATTTAGAACCAATATACTTTATTTATTTTATTACATTATTATTAGTTTTAGATGAAAAAATTGTTAAGATGCATAAATCTAAGTTGTGATTTAAATTGGTTAATAGCAAGATTTTATGCTTAATTTTATAAGTTGTGATTTAATTGAGTAATATTTTTTTTACATTCATAACACAATTTTGATATTCTATTCTTTCTTTTTATTTTATTTTATTTTATTTTCTTATTTCTTTTTTTTTTAGGTCCAATGAATATAAAAATTAGAAAAGAGAAAAGTCAAAAAAGTCAAAAAGCAAAAAGGCATACAAATTAGTCTAAAAGGATGCTTTTTGGGCTTCAAAAGGGGCATGTCACTTTTCTTTCTATTGAGAAGATTGGATCTAGGGGATGCCGCATGCTACTTTAATATATATGAGGACTTTAACTCACGGACAACAACTGAATATAGGACTTTTGACCGAAGGGCAACAGGGAGATAGCATATCATTCACCCAGCGCTGCATGAAAAGAACGCTAGGCAATTCAGCACGCTGCATACATTTATTTTTATTGACTTGGGTATTTCAAGCCGGACGGAAGATTTTCCTTTGGAGGTTCATTCATGTCGCAACACATAAATTCTTCTGGGGTACTCATTCAGTGCGTTAAAGAGCTCATTGAGGGGTCCAATTGCTGCTATAGTCTAACATTCTCCACTGCTTTCAATCTCCATCTCTGTTCATTTGGCTTGATCTTTTTATTCCCTACTTTTTATTTAATTTCAATTTGAAGTTTATGTAGTATTCTTGATATTTTAGAATTAAAAGTTTGGGCATTTTATTTGCTGTTTATTTTATTTTATGTCAGTTATTTTTCTTATTTCTTTAAACTTCTATTAAATATACATTACAATTACTTTCTAGATTAATTTCAGTTTATTATTTAATTTTCAAATTAATTAAAATTGTTTAGCATAGTCGAAGCTTAGTTTAGCTGTTAATTTCAATTTATTAGTCTTTTACGTTCCATTTCAACACTCAAAAAAATCTAAAAGTATGAATTTAGTTTATGACTAGTATCCTTTTATTTCTGTTGCGCTCTTCCATTCATTGTATATACCACCACGTTTTTTAATGAAACTTTTCACTATTTTATACGAGTTTAGATTTAAACAACTTTCCCCGGCAACGGTGCCAAAAACTTGACTTACTCAAAAATGAGTAACACAAATTCCTACGTCCATTTCTTGGACGCCCATTTCTTGCTACTTCCAATGCACTTATCAATTGTCGAAGCAGAGTACTGGATCTCACTTTCGGAAACATGACATTGGAGATGAATGTGTTCAACGCTTGCAAGATGCCTAGTGGATGTGACGATTTAGATGTGCATGCTGTTGATATGGTGTATGATTTTGATGTTTTGGAATTGTTATCAGTATTTGTTGCTGAGAGTGTATCTGAGGATGGCTTTCCTGAGTAGTTTGAGGTTTTTGTTGAGACAATTCCTACGTCATTAGAGTTGACAGAATCAGATGGGCAGTTGATAGAGACAACTGGGTCTCTTCAGTTATCAGATGTGAGTTATAAGAGTAATTGGCGTAGGCCAATTTTTAAAGCTCTTGATTTATCAGGAGCCATGAAGTCATCAGAAGAAGAGATCCCAATACTAGAGTTGAAGCCACTACCCGAGAACTTGAAGTATATTTTTCTAGGTCCAATTGAGGATACATTTATGTGGTTATTTCTTCTCAGCTCACTTCGAAGCAGGAAGCAGAGTTATTAATAGTGCTGAGACATCATCGAGGAGCAATAGGTTGGACTATTGCAGACATCAAAGGTATTGATCTTTCAATTTGTACCCACAATATTTTTCTGGAAGGAGATGCGAGACCAGTTTGTGACACACAGCGGAGGTTGAATCCTACCATGAAGGAGGTGGTGAAGAATGAAGTGTTGAAATTGTTAGCTGTGGGCATCATCTATCCTATCTCCGACAGCAAGTGGGTAAGTCCTACATAGGTAGTACAAAAAATATCTAGTTTAACTGTTATTAAAAATGCTATGGTGAGCTCATCCTGACTCAAAAGGTAATGGGCTGGAGAATGTGTATTGACTACCGAAAGTAGAATTCGGTCAGTCGAAAAGATCACTTCCCATTACCTTTTCTAGAACATATTTTAGAAAAAAATAGCGGGTAGTGCTTTTTATTGTTTCTTGGATGGCTTTTCCGGTTATTATCAAATTGCCATAGCACCAGAGGATCAAGAGAAGACTACCTTCACTTGCCCCTTTGGTACTTTTGCTTTTAGGAGAATGCCATTTGGTTTATGTAATGCACTTGCTACTTTTCAGCGTTGTATGATGAGCATTTTTTCTGATATACTTGATGACATGTGTGAGGTTTTTATGGATGATTTTTTTTGTGTTTGGTAAATCTTTTGATGTCTGTTTAAAAAATCTTGTTGTTGTGTTGAAAAGATGTGAGGAGAAGAATTTATTGTTGAATTGGGAAAAATGTCAATTTATGGTCACTAGTAGTTTGGTACTTGAGCATTTAGTTTCTGAACGTGGTATAGAGGTTGACAGGGTCAAGGTAGAATTAATATCTCAACTGCCTATTCCTAAGATAGCGAAGGATATTCGTTCTTTTTTTGGTCACGTTGGCTTCTGTCGGCATTTCATTCAAGGCTTTAGTAGTATTGCAAAATCATTATGTACTTTATTGCAAAATGATACTACTTTTTTTGGACTGATGAGTGTCATCATGCTTTTAAGACCCTTAAGGAGCACTTAAACAGTTGCACCTATTATGCAAACTCCTCGATGGGACTTGCCATTTAAGATTATGACCGATGCTACTAATTTCGCTCTTGGTAACGTTCTTGGCTAATGATTGAGCTGAATTATTGCATTTTTAATGCTTTTGGAACCAATATATCTTAATTCTTTCATTACTTTTTCATTGATTTTATATGGAAAAATGAATAAATCAAAGTTGTGATTTTAATTGATTAAAAGCATGAATTTCTACTTAAATTTCATCAACTGTTGATTAATATGGATTATGGTACATATCGCTCGAGCAGCGGCTTCTGGCCGCTCGAGCGAAATCAGGCAGATTCAAACGCTTGACTTCCGCTCGACAGTGGGCTCGAGCGGGTTGCAGGAAAAGAGATCGCTCGAGCGGAGGCATTTGGCCGCTCGAGCGAATTTAGGCAGAGTCGAACGCTCGATGTTCGCTCGACCCTCCGCTCGAGCGAATATCGTATTTTACAGATTAGGGTTTATTCCGCCGTCAGAGTATATAAATGATTTTTTACATCTTATGGCCGACTTTTGGCATGGGAAAACTCTGTTTTGATGAGAGAAACACTTGGAATTCATTTTTTCATTGATTTTCATTCAGATTCGGAGGAGAGGATTCATACAATCGATCATTCGCGCAGCTACACAATTTCCACTGGATCATTCACTCACACTGCAGCAGATTGAAGAACTCCTTGAGGGGTCCAATTGCTACTGCAGCTCAGCCTCCTCCACCGCTTCAACTTTTCATCTCCATTCAATTGGCTTGATCTTTTTAATTCCCTACTTGCTATTTCATTTCAGTTTTAAGTTTCTGGATTATTTTGGAGATTTTTGGCTTAAAAGTTTGAACAATTTATCTGTTATTCATTTAGTTCATGTTATTTATTTTTATCATTTCGTTAAGCTTTCATTTTAATAGTAATTACAATTACTATGGTTTAATTTTGAGAATTTGTGATTTGAATACAATAATGAACCCTAGAACATTGATTTTGGGGCTTTTCAATTTTCAGTACATGTTTTGTCAATTACTTTCTAGTCTAGTTTAATTCTTATCTTAATTTTATGAATTTCTTAATTTAATCTATTAGTCTTTTACATTTCAATCCGACAATCAAAATCTAAAAATATGAATCTAGTCCATGACTAGTACCATTTTCTATCCATTGCACATACCATCATATTTATTTTCTCTTTGTGAAGTTTTTCACCATTTTCAACGAGTTGAGTTTAAGTAAGCTTTCCCTGAGGAGACGATCTAGGAATTTATTCCTAATTATTACGTGACATCCTCTTGCACTTGGGATAGTCTTTGTGCTATTGTGCTACTCATTTTTGAGTGAGTCAGCCAAAAAGTGGACAATAAGCCTTTGGTAATTTATTATGCAAGTCGTTCTTTGAATCATGCACAAAAAAATTACACCACCACCGAGAGGAGTTATTAGCTGTTGTGTTTCCCTTAGATAAATTTCGTTCTTACATTATTGGGTCTCATGTTATCATTTTTACTGACCACTCCACTCTTAAGTATTTGTTGGCAAATAAGGATGCTAAATCCAAGTTGATATGTTGGATCCTTTTATTCCAAAAATTTGACATCACTATTCGGGATAAGAAGGGAATCGAGAATGTGGTAGCTGATCACCTGTCACGATTGCAGGTACCTGGTGTGTCCACATCCATTCCTCCCTTGAATAAAGATTTTCTTGATGAGCATCATTTTGCAGTGTCGCGCACTTCATGGTTCACAGACATTGTAAATTACCTTGTCACTAACAGGATGTCGGAGCATTCGACAGCCCAAGACAAGCGTAAGTTCATTGCAGAGGTATGATTTTATTATTTCAACACTCCTTATCTTTTTAAGTATTGTGTTGATTAGTTGGTGCGTCGATGTATTCCTGATGATGATTTTACCTCTGTTTTTCACTTATACTAGGGCTTGTGGAGGCCATTTTGCAGCTAAGAAAAATGTTACCAAAATTTTACAAAGTGGACTCTACTAGCCCACTATTTTTAGGGATGTGGAGTCTTTTTGCAAAGCATGTGAGCCTTTTCAAAAATTTGAAAAAATCACAGCACGTAACATGATGCCCATTTCCCCTATTCTTATACTTGAGATATTTGATTGTTGGGGCATTGACTTTATGAGACAATTTCCAAGTTCATTTGGGAAATTTTACATTTTAGTTGCTGTGGATTATGTTTCAAAATGAGTATAGGTCATACCTTATAGAACAAATGATCATAAGGTTATAATCCATTTCTTGAAAGAATTGTTTGCATGTTTTGACATGCCCAAGGCGACATTAGTGATGGGGGTTCACATTTTTGTAACGAACATTTTCAAAAACTTATGCAGAAATATGGAGTGACCCACAAAGTCTCTACTCCATATCACCCCCAGACTAATGGTCAAGCTGAGTTGGCCAATAGAGAGATCAAACTTATTCTTGAAAAAATAGTCCGTTCCACTCGGAAGGACTGGTCTCAAAAACTGGTTGATGCTCTCTTGGCTTTTAGGACTGTATTCAAAACTAATTTAGGGATGTCACCTTATAGATTGGTTTATGGTCGGGCTTGTCATTTACCTGTTGAGATTCAACATCATGCTTTATGGGCTATTAAGCAAATTAACTTTTCACTTGATGTTACCAAAGGTTTAAGAAAGTTGCAGATTTTGGAGCTTGATGAAGCAAGGAGGGAGGCCTACAACATCTTGGCAAAGGAGCGAATGAAGGCCTTGCATGACAAGAATATCCATGATAAACATCTTGTCCTTGATCAGAAAGCGCTCATCTATAATTCAAGACTACATCTTTTTCTTGGGAAGCTGAAATCCTGATGGAGTGGGCCATACATTGTAAAGGAGGTTCATGCTCATGGGGCGGTAGATATTGTCAATCCAAAGAATGGCAATAGCTTCACTGTCAATGGACAACGTCTAAAGCCGTTTCTGACTGTCTTTGATCCAAACGAAGAGATCTTGCACCTGGGGAAGCTTTTTGATTTTGATTTATTTATTTCTTCCCTTCATGGCTTTCTTTCATTGCATTTTATCTGTTATTTATATTTGTTGTTTTGATTTCATTTTATATCACATGATTGGTTGTTCGTGTTGCTTACTTATCCTTGTGCACTTTGTTTTCTTACGTTCGATTCATTGAGGACCATGTCTCTCACTAGTTGGGTGGTAGTGTGTGTGCATAGATTTTAAAAAAAAATTTTGCATTAATATGATGTGTAGTGATACATATATGATTGACACATACTTTTTTTCTAGTATTTTGTGAAATTTGAGCACCTTGGTGGAGTGGTTGAGCAGAATTATTTTTAGAAGATTTATTTTCAATCTTGAGCATAGAGCATGATTTCTGATGCATCATATTTTGTTGATATATGGTTTGAAATACTGGGCTGCTATACTTATTGAGATGAGACTTGGTAAGACTTATATAGAACGAAAGGAAAAGTTTGAAGGACATTTTGCATATGCTTACACCTGTAGTGTTCATCATTTACTGTCCACTGATTTAACATAGGGGAAGTAAACTGTAGGAATACCGAGTCATGCAAAAAAAAAAAAAAAAAAAAGCAAACAAAGAAAAAAAGAATGAAAGAAAAATAAAAAAAGAAAATGAAAAAAGAGGATTCGAAAATAATCGAGAAAAAAAAAAGAGAAGAAGAAGATAAAGGCAGCTTAGTGAACTTTCCTAAGTAAAGGGTTAGAAACAGTTACCCTAACTTTGGGGGTTGAGTGTTCAACTTTTGAACAGAATTAGCGTAAAAACTACTAGTTCCTTGGGCTTTGAGGTAGTTAGAATCAGGAATGATTAATCTTAACGTTGAAAAATCCTATGACAAATCCTGGCTAGTAATGAGGAACACACAACCGTGTAGCTACACACACATCTGAGTTCTGAGACATTTTCCTCAATTCTATGTGAAGGATTGTTGAGACAGTCTTGATGGGTATAGCTCTTGGGGTTGAGTAATCATGGATCACCTTTTGTGAGAATTCGAAATTGTGTTTGATTGCTTTTGTTTGGATTTGAATCTTTATGCAATGTTCATCTCAACTAAATTTTCACTATTTTGCTCAAGGATTAGCAAAATACTAGTTGGGAGGTGTGATTGAGCTGAAATATTGTATATTTTATACATTTAGAACCAATATACTTTATTTATTTTATTACATTATTATTGATTTTAGATGAAAAAATTGTTAAGATGCATAAATCTAAGTTGTGATTTAAATTAGTTAATATATTGATTTTATACTTAATTTTATAACTTGTAATTTAATTGAGTAATATTTTTTTATATGCATGACATAATTTTGATATTTTATTTTTGATATTTTTTTTTCTTTCTTATTTTTTTTTTTTTTAAGTCTAAGGAATACAAAATTAGAAAAAAGAAAAGTTAAAAAAGTCAAAAAGTAAAAAGCATACGGATTAGTCTATAAGGATGCTTTTTGGACTTCAAAAGGGCACGACACTTTTTTTTATATTGAGAAGATTGGACGTAGGGGACGCCGCATGCTACTTTAATATATATGAGGACTTTTAACTCCCGGACGGCAACCGAATATAGGACTTTTGACCGAATGGCAACAGGGAGATAACATATCATTCCGCCGCATGAAAAGAACGCTAGGCAATTCAGCACGCTGCACACATGTATTTTTATTGACTTGGACATTTCAAGCCGTACGGAATATTTTCTTTTCGAGGTTCATTCACACCGCAATACATGAATTCTTCTAGATATTCATTTACATTGCAGTGAGTTGAAGAGCTCATTAAGGAGTCTAATTGCTGCTACAGTCTAACCTCCTCCACTGCTTTCAATCTCTATCTACATTCATTTGGCTTAATCTTTTTATTCCCTATTTTTTATTTAATTTTAATTTGAAGTTTATGGTGTATTTGTGATATTTTTGGATTAAAAGTTTAGGTATTTTATTTGCTATTTATTTTATTTTATGTCAGTTATTTTTCTTGTTTCTTTAAGCTTCTATTAAATATACATTTCAATTACGTTTTATATTAATTTCAATTTATTATTTAATTTTCAGATTAATTAAAATTGTTTAGCATAGTTGAATCTTTAGTTGTTAATTTCAATTAATTAGTGTTTTACGTTCCATTTCGACACTCAAAAAAATCCAAAAGTATGAATCTAGTTTATGACTCGTGCCCTTTTTATTTCCGTTGCACTCTTCCATTCATTGTACATACCACCACTTTTATTTATAAAACTTTTCACTATTTTATACGAGTTTAGATTTAAACAACTTTTCCCGAGAAGACGATCTAGGAATTTTATTCCTAATTATTACATGACATCCTCCTGCACTTGGGATAGCCTTTTTGCTACTCATTTTTTATTGAGTCAATACATGAGGGTGCAGTCCAATATTTTCAAGAATTTCTAAGCCATAAAACCGAAGGTGAGCTGCCAGACTTGGGTGTCATCATTGACCAAGTTATTGCGAAAGAAGAGAATAAAAGCATCTACAAGAGGTCGTCAATGGGAGAAATTTGGCAGGCAATTTTTAGCATTCTGGTGGAGAGTAGCCTAGGTCCAGATGGATTTGGATCGGGGTTTTTCAAAGCTTGCTGGGATATTGTATAGGGTGATGTAAAGGAAGCCATTACAGAATTTTTTCAAGGCAAACAACTCCCAAGGTTCTACACGGCATCATACGTGGCCCTTATTCCCAAGGTACAACAGTCGACGGGATTTGATAAGTTTAGGCCTATTAGCCTATGTTCCCTGATTTATAAAATATGCTCTAAGATTATTGTTGGTTGGTTAACAAATTTATTGCCGAGGTTGATCTCACAGGAACAAGGCGCTTTCATCCCCAATAGAAGCATTTTTGAAAATATTAACCTAACGCAAGAAATGGCTCAATCCATACACAAAAAGACGAATGACAGCAATGTGCTATTGAAAGTGGATATGTTCAAAGCGTATGGCCGAGTAAATTGGAATTTTTTGATGCATGTCTTGGCCTATTTTGGGTTCGATGAGAAGGTATGTGAGTTGATTAAATACTGCATTACGACGCCGTGGTATTCCATCCTTCTAAACGGAACCATGAAGGGATTCTTTAAGGAAGAAAAGGGACTTCGACAAGGGGATCCCCTCTTGCCATATTTATTTATTTTAATGGAGTAAGTCTTCACAAGAATGCTAAAGGAAAAATACGAGAGTGGGATAATTGGAGGATACTCTCAAGCTAGAGGTATGCCTAGGAGTGAGTTTGGGTGTTGAGAATAGTTATGAATAGTAGTAAAAAGTAGGTAAAAAATAATAATAAAATAATGAATAGTAATAAAAAGTAGGTGAAAAGTAATGAATAGTAATAAAAGTAGGTAAAAAGTAATAATAAAGTAATGAATAGTGTTAAGAGTACCTCTCGGCACCCAAACCCAGCCTAATCTCCCACTTATTATATGTAGATGACATTGTGATTTTTACAAATGGAGCCAAAAGGTCAATAAAGGAATTGGTTAAAGTTCTCGAACTATATGAGAAATGGTCGAGTCAACTAGTGAGTAGAGAAAAATAGACAATAATATTTTCGAAGCACATAAGGCCAACTTGGAGAAGGGGCATTCTACAAATTATTGGATTTGGAGAGGGTTGGCTTTCGATGAAGTATTTGGGGGTGAACATCGTCGATGGAAGACTTACATTTAGCCATTTGGAGGAACTCATTAACAAAATAAGTAATAAGGTAACTGGCTGGAAGACTTGACTTCTATTGGCTGGAGGCAAGCTTATTCTCTTGAAACATGTCCTGTTGAGCTTGCCAATTTATCTACTATCTGTGCTACAGGTTCCGAAGTCAGTTTTAGGCACTATCAACTGAATACTTAGCACATTTTTTGGGGGAGAATTTGATGGCGCTCTGAAAAAGAAATAGTGTGCCTGGAACACAATTTGCAAGTCAACAAATGAAGGCGGCCTAGGCCTCCGGAACCTTGAGGAGTTTCAAAAATCACTACACATTAAGTTTGCATGGAAAATAATTAAAGATAACTCTCTGTGGGCAAAATTCTTCAGGGGAAAATATGTGAAGGACAATCATCTTTCCCTCCTTGATAAAACAAAAGGAACTCGGTTTTGGACAATGGTTATGAAGCAAATTCCGCATGTGTTGGAGCAAGTAAAATGGAAAGTGCGTGAAGGTAATGTATCATTTTGGTTCGACTCATGGGCTAGAGGTGGTCCCATAGCTGACTCCTTACAGTTTACGGAACTCCCTGGGCTAAAGGTTTGTGACTATAAACTGGCTAATGAGTGGGACGTTCACTTCCTGGAGAGTTTGGTGGGAGTGGAAAAATAGAGGAGATTATTGAAGAACTTGGAAATCCACGAGAGGGGAAGAACCTGCTAGTATTGACCCTTGCCTTAGATGGGCAGTTCATAGTTTGTAGCGTATGGGATTGTCTGCTAGTGAAGTTCCCCAAGACACCATGGTCGGTGTGGGTATGGCATGAGTTCCTTCCAAAGAAGATGTCGATAATGGTCTGGAAAGCTCGGAATAACAACCTTAGTGTGGATGACAGACTGAGGAGGATTGGGATTTTCGTGGTGTCTAAGTGCTCTTGTTGTACTGGAGGAGGCTATGAGGACATCAATCACGTCTTATATGCCGGAGAATTTGCTGAACAGATATGGAGAAAATGTGCTCAATCCTTCGGCATCCCGTTTCGGGACTATATCACATGAAGCTATGGTTTAGGCATGCGTCCAAGTCCTCCAAAATGGGGGTTATATTGGGAACCCTTCCTATTATTATAACGTGGAAGCTATGGTCAAGGAGATGCAAATCACGTATGGAGGGTCATGTGGAAACAACAGAAGAAGTACGACATGTGGTTTGGTTATGGCTGACAAGAATAATGAAGGAAACCACAAAATTTCAGAAGCTGGCAATTGGAAATCAAGAAACGTTGAGAGCCCTAAATATTGTAGTGTTTCTTGTGAAAATAAAACAATTTCAGGTCGTCAGATGGATGAAGCCACAACAAGGAAAATTCAAGTTAAACACGGATGGATGTAGTTTGAATAACCCAGTGGACTCAGGTACAGGAGGTCTCCTACATGATGAGCAGGGCAACGTAATCTTTGCATACTCTATAAACTTGGGAAACGGCAGTAGCAGAAACTAAAGCCATCCTCCAAGGGCTGAAGTTATGTCAAGAACGAATGATAAATGGAGTGATAGTTGAATCCAACTCTCTGATTGTGGTTCGGTGGGTTAGTAGTGATAAGTGTGGAGTGTGGTTCCTTGAAGAATTTTGGGAGGAAATTTTAAGACTTATTAGAGAAGGGGGACACTCAATTCAGCATGTTTTTTGGGAAGGAAATGCCCCTGCTAACTACTTGGCAAAGCATGGCGCTAAGGGACATGACCGAATTTGGCCCAACACCTCGCAGCTGCCGATGAAGCTCCAAGGACTTATTCGCATGGATAAGCTAAATGTTCCATATTTATGTATTCGATGGGCATTGTTTTTGTGGTAATGTTATTGTTTGTTTTGTTCTAGTGTGGGCCCTATATTATGGTAATCCTCCACCATAAATGAGGCTACACTCAATAAATGGACGTACTATCTCCTTTTGGAAAAATAAAAAATAAAAAGCTCTGATGCTTCACCTCGGTTAGGGCCCTTTTTAGGAAAATGATATGAGCAGTGCTACACCTACTGAGGATGCAGCAAGAGTTGGTCCCGACAAGATTAAAATATTTTTTTTTATTTTTTTCAATGTTTTTTAATATTCTTAAATATTTTTTTAAAAAATAAATTCACAAAAAATTTTGTATTGAGACACATACTCAAGATGAATTCTCGAGAGATTTAACATTTCTGAAATGATATTCCACCGAGAATCTCTACCGAGAGTCTCTTCCAATTGGTTTTTTTTTTTTTTTAACATGAAGAAATTATTTTTTAATAAATTTATAATTTTTTAAAAAAATATTTAAAGAAATTTTAAAAAAATATTTTTAGAAAATCATTTGGCTGGGTGGAGAATCTCGGTCGGTGTAGCAGCACCTTTTCTATCTCTCTGCTGCGGTAAACCGGGCTGGCCATAATTGAGGATATATTTGAGGATTATTACATAGAAAATGACAATATGAATTCTAAATATCCTATCAAAACTATTCACTCAAATTTTTTTAGTAGTTTATAAGAAAGTAACTATTAGTGTATTTCTATTATTTATATTTTTTTTCTTATTGATTAAGAATGTTTAAAAAATATTTAAAGAAAAATAGTAATAAAAAAATTAATTTACACTAATGTACATATTTAAAGTGCACATTTAGAGATAAAATAATTTTAGATAAAAGTTAAAAATTGAATAAAATTTTATTAAAATTTTATTTTATTCAGATGGGCCCAGATAATGAAGAAGAAACAACATTTATAATGAACCGAGGACTGTACTTCTACCAAGTGAAGCCCTTTGACCTACAAAACATCGTAGCAACCTATTAGAGGCTAGTGACTCGGATGTTTAAATAACAGATTGGACAAAACATGAAACTCTACTTAGATGACTTGCTTGTGAAAAACAAAAAGTCAGAGCAGCACACTGCCGATTTGGGAGAGACATTCGCGGCCCTGTGAAAGTACAAGATGAAACTTAACCCCATGAAATGCGCCTTTGAAGTGAAGTTGGACAAGTTTCTCAACTTTATAATTTCAGAAAGGATAATCGAGGCTAATCTGGAAAAGATTCAAGCCATCGACAACATTTAGCATCCCAAAAGTCTCGATGAGGTTCAGAAGCAAGCAAGAAGGATCGTGATGCTTAACAGCTTTGTTTCATGGTTATTGGACAAGTGCCTATCGTTTCTCCAAGTGCTGCTTAAATTGTACGACTAGAATAAGGAGTGCAATGTAATGTTCGCTTGACTCAAATAATACCTCTCTAATTCTCTTCTCCTGAGCCAAAATGTGTAGGGGAAAACTCTCTCCCTATATCTGTCTGTCACACCCAAGTCTGTCTTGGCAACAATAGTGCGGGAGGAGAGTGGAACTTAAAGACCGGTTTACTACACTCGTTGTGCATTGAGAGGAACTGAAATTGGATACCCGCCTATGGAGTAGCTGGTAGGGTTCACATTAGGAGTAGCTTGCTTCCGCTTGAGACCTTACTTTCAAGTGCACCAAATAAGAGTGCGAACCGAATCCCCCCCTAAAGAAAGCATTGCAATGACTGGACACATCTGGGAGTTGGTCAATTGGTAGATAGAGCTCAACGAGTTCTACATCGGCTACGTTCCCCGAACAACCATGAAAGGACAAGCACTTGCAGATTTTATTGTAGTGATGGTTAGCCCCCATGAGGATATACCTGACCAATCGACCGAACATCCTTGGCAAGTCTAGAAGGACAGCATCAAGGATGGACTCAAAGTGGCATATAAGTTAGCGCAGATAACATCAAGGATGGGTGATAAAACACTACTTTGGGCGGTGATTAGCAAAGTGGCAGAAACCCCTCATGTTGGACTCAAAGTCTCAGAAGTGTGAATGAGGAGACACGAGTGGGCATATGCAATAACAAAGTTCCTAACTATCGGGGAATATAGGTCGAGAAAGAAGAGGCGAGGAAAGTAAGGAATAAAGTAGCTAGATTCACGCTTTGGACAAGACCTTGTACAAATGAGGTCTCTCCTCACCCTACTAAGGTGCATATCACCAGATGAAGCTCAATACATGATGGCAGATATCCGTGAAGGTTTGTGTAGAAACTACTCCGACGGGAGAGCCCTGGTGAGGAAGGTCCTGAAGGTGGGCTACTACTGGCCTCACTCTCTTAGAGATGCAGAACAATTCATCAAAAAACGTGCAAAGTGTCAAGAGTATGCACCAATTTTGCATAACCCACTAGAATAATTGACATCGATCATATACTTGTGGCCCTTTGCGTAGTGGGGATAGACATTGTGGGACCCATGCCACTTGGCAAAGGAGGTGTAAAGTTGATTGTAGTGGCAATTGGACTACTTCGTGAAGTGGGTAGAGGCAAAGTCTCAGCCAACAATAAGAGCCACCAACATCTCCAATTAAGTTCTTGTGCAAGAGTGTCGGGTTTGGTATCCCTCAAATCATTATGAAGGACAATGGGTTTGGCTCCGAACTTGATCACAAGCTCCCTTTGTATTACTATGCCATAAATGAGTATTATCTATAAAAACTGGAGTATTGTCCTCCTTTTTTAAAAAAATAAATAAATAAAGAACTTGTTTGTATATAAATCTGTTTGACACCACAGATGATTTACTGATCATTGTATGTTTTAATGGTGGGTTTGGGTGTTGAGGAGAGTTGTGAATAGTAGTAAAAAGTAGGTGAAAAGTAATAATAAATTAATGAATAGTAGTGAGAAGTGTTGAGGAGAGTTGAGGTACTCTCCGTACCCAAACGCACCCGATCGTTTGGGTACGGAAAGTAATAAATAGTAGTGAGAAGTAAGTGTTCCCATCGTTAACCTTGTATTTCGTCCTCCACAACTTGTCACAATGCATGATGCATGCTCACGTTCCAGAGAAAGAAACAAGTTATGGAATTACGTCCTCTTCAAGATTTTGATGAGCTCGAGTACTTTCGTCGACGGTAGTACTGGCGGTGGCGAGTAATTAGCCACTGATATTTCATCCATGATCTTTTTCCTCCCTTTCATGCTCACAAGGTAATCGAGAAACAGATCAATTACGAATCTATGCATGTGATAGAGGCCGCGTCGGCTTAGGAGAAAAGAATTAGAAATACTAGTACTGATCATCAGGCCGTGCGAATAACAAAATAAAAGAATGATGGAGGTGTTACCATTAATATTGAGAGCTATCGTTAAATGACATAACTAGCTAATTACCACGTCTATATCCATAAAGGTGCGGTATTAATATCCACTTTTATGGAGTAATTATACTTTTATCTGCTTAGAGAAATTAAAAAAAGTATATAATTTTTATATATCTACAAACTATTTTTTTTTCTTTTTTTTTTTTCCTTTCTACTTTGTATTCTAAGCGCGACAAATTAAGGTTTCAATTTGCATATTAAAGTATCTATACTTTTCAATTTGTTCTATCGTTTAAAATCTTATTGTTAAGAATATAATACAAATAATTAAATATAACTCTTCTCATGATCAGCTTAATAAATTTTTGGGACAAGTGGTGATTTCACGTTGTATCAGAGTAGAGGTCTTGATCAGTTCAAGCCCTAACTTTACATATTACTGCATTTAATTAAATATTGCAAGCGTTAGGCCACCCATTGAGGGTGAGTCTAGCCCACATGTGAAGGGAATGTTAAGAATATAATACAAATAATTAAATCTAGATCTTTCAATGAGGTTAAACTTTTAGGATGAATGGTGATTTTCACATGACTACCTATTAAGATTAACCAAATATTGGTCATGTAATACAATCTTAACAGTTAAAAATGGAGTGGATCGATGGTGTAAAATGAAGCTTATTGATAGTACTTTATAATGAGAAAAAGAAGAAGCTCATTGATAGTTTAGAACTTAAATTAAAACTCTAATTCGTAGATTTAGGTTTAAAAAGAAAAATAGTTTATGCCTTTCTGGATGAAAAGTATTTTCATTTATTAAGCTTCTTGAGGCTCCATCTTAATTATGATCAGTTAAGCTAGTTAGAAGATTAATTAGAAATGGTTCATAAATAGGAAATGAAAATCGGAATTTAGACCGTGTGTAATAACCAATTTTAAATCTCAATCTCAATCACAATCTCAATTAACAATTTAATTATTCAATCCAATTTTCAGTCTAGATACCAAACAAAATTCTAATAAAGCATGCAATAAGCAATCAACATATATAAATATATATTTTGGTAACGAATTGCACACTAATTTGAAAAGGGAAATATTTACAGTCGTGGTTATGCAAGCGCCACGTAGTCATTTTGAAAAAGAGTGGGTTCACGATTAAAAGTTTAGTTTTTTTTTCATGTGAGTCCCGTATTAATTCACTTTTTCCAAATATCATTTCTCTTTTCAAATTAGTGTGCAAATACCTAATTTGAAAAGTTTTTCAAATAGTACGTACTAAACCAACTTGATCAGGGCCGGTCAAGGACCAACCTTATACATTAGCTAGGCATCTAATATTACAGAATACTTACGTCACAAATCTTTCTTATGTACAAACAATTTGTGAATTCACAAAAGAAATTACCTCTTCCACTTCAAACTGGAAGAACGTCAGGCCGCGCTGTAGGAATGTTTCTTCTGTGATTTTGAAAATAATCAAGGAGAAAAAGTGCCTTGAAGGCTTAATTTGTCTCAACATGATTTTCCGTCAAAAAAGACAATATAAAAAAACTTTTGTGGTCTTTTTCATCAACCCTAAAAAGCGTACATATTAATCTATATATATACTAGTTAAGGTTCGTTCAGTTCATCACTCAAAGAATTTAAATCCAAGGAACATTGTCCAGTAAACTTTCTGACACATGCATGTTTGGTCAAGCAGAGTTTTGGATTGGCCAATTAATTTTTGCACTTCATGATCCAATATCAACCCAAGCTCAGCTCCGGCCAACTCGATTACAATTAATTACAAATCAATTGAATTAAGTTTTGTCATTAAAATAGGCCAACACAACAATTTTTGTATTAACAAGAAATATTTCCACTACTTATATATGAAACTGCTTTTGAGAATTAATTAGAGATATTGCATGGTTGACGATCAACTGATCTTCAAATAATAATTCAAAGCCGTCATTTTTTTTTGGTTGGATGGCGAACAGATAGTGATTTAACAAGTTTTTTTTAGAGTACTGTGGTTCCGTCTGTATTTTTTTTTTATGAAAGGTGCATGTGTATATATGGCTCAGTGAAATGCTGTGCGAAAGGGGTAAAAAAAAACTATATATGTTGCATGATGCCTTTATAATAGTTTATATGGATGATTTTATATATAGAGTGAATAATTAACTTACTGTACGTAAAACAGGCATACACCGAGGGCCTCTACAAGGACGGGGGAGATACGAAGAAGATGACATCGGAGTTAATAGACATAAATAATTCCGAGTCTCCAAGTACAACGTGCTCTCTCAAAAAACAAATTATGTCCATGCTAAAAGTAAAATTAAACTCGATGAACAAAGCTTACATTTAAGTGATATATATATATATATATATATATAAGCATTCTCCCTGCTTGGATATGCTAATAATGATGCATGTGCTTGTAAGAGATAAGTTAAATTAATTCTAATCAACCCCCAAAATGAATAGAGAATTGAATTTTGTCGCACGTACACAGTTATCTACCATGCATATATATCTAATACGTACCCACTATGTGCATTGATCTACATTTCTTATTCTGAAAACCATATAGGACACATTTTTTGTATAGGCTAATATTACAATTAAGGGTGTTTGGAATCCCCTCAATCGCCTCAAAATATTCAGCTAGAGCCGGTGAACAGTTAATCAATATAAAAAGGTTATGAAAAGAGAGGAACTAATTGCCAATTGGTACATCAGAGTAGTTTCATATTCTCGTGGTCAATGGGTTGTTACATGAATCAAGATAGGAGACCCAACGAATTTACGGAAGTGGTTTGGGTTGGCAAGCCTTAAGGGCTTGTTTGGATGCTTAAAATATTTTAAAATATCTATGAATAGTAGTGAAATGGTTTATAAATACTAATATAAGTGTGCAAGCACGCAACATAATAGTGTGCAGTTAATTTGCAGTAGTAAAAACAAAAAGGAAAATTGGGAATGCTATCAGTATCAGAATTTAAAATTACATCATCAACAAAAACCATAATTGACTAGTCTCCCAAACACCGACATTTAAAAAAATAATATAGTCATCCGATTAAATTAAACCAACTAGTCAAAAACTACACCAAGGAGAAAAAAAGGCTCTCAAATCTTCACTCCTCAGGCGGAGCCGAACATCCAAGCTCATAACTGTCCTCTACATCAAAGTTTACCGGTCCAAATATGTAGGTGGGGACACCACAATGAGATTTCACAAAATCTAAGTAACTAAAACAAAAAACTAACACCCAAAAATACAAGCATGGAAAAATGCAAAATTATGCAACAATGCGAATTACAGAGAATTTAACATTTACCATTATTATAAAACATCACTACCTTTCCAGATTTCATAGAAAATACTATGCACTCAAAATCACGTTTTCTTTTGAAAAGTCTCCATTTAATTAAGGTGTGTACCATGGTCTCTCCTATGGACCATCCACACACTAACTCCTTTTGTCACACCATGGATAGCGATCGTGTATGACTTCATAACGAGCGTGTATATGACGCTATCCACACGCTACCCAGCTCTGCACCCAACGTGTATATGACCAAAGAGGCCATAGAGGGAGATCATTGAAACACTAACCGAATAGGTCAAACTTTTTTTTATCTCTTTTTTTTTTAAAATATTTTTTTAAATTCATCAAATATTTTATAAAAAAAAATCATAAATTGATTAAAAATATTTACTTAATTATTAAGTAAAACAAATAAAAATAATGATAGTAAAAACCCGCACTTGGTGGCCGTGACCACCTTCCATGGGAAAAGCAATTCCCTTTTATAAATATTTAATCTTTTTCATATAAATACACATATATATAATACACATTGACATATATATATATATATATATATATATATATATATATATATATATATATATNATTTACATATATATATATATATATATATATATATATATATATATATATATATATTTTTATTTATTTTATTAGTTTTTAGTTTATATATATATTTATATATAATATATAATTAATCTCAAAATGGTACATCTAAACTATATCAATATTAAAATATTTCAATTCAATGTGATAATTGAAACGGTCAGCCAAACAGTTTTCAAAGTCTTGAATTAGAAGATTCTTTTGGCTCTTATGCCGTGAGAAAAAGTTTTGAAGATTCTTTTTTCAGCATGTCACTATAAAATAGAAAATTATATTAAATAAAACGGTACAATATCGAAACAATATTCGTATTAAAATATTTTAATTGAAATGGCCAGCAAAACAGTATTCAAAGGTCTTGAATGAAGATTCATTCGGCTCTTATCCCGTGAGAAAAAGTCTTTGAAGGTTTTTTCTCAACATGTCGCTATAAAATAGAAAATTATATTACACAAACATTTTGTTTTGGACGAATGTTCCACCCCAGAGACCGGGTCGAACAGTGAATGGGGTTGTCACATCAATATGGAGTCTGCTTTGTTTTGCTTTCTTTAACCATTCATGCTATATTAAGGGTATAATTTGATAAATTCTTATGTAAAGGTAAAATACTTTATATATTTTTATATCTTTAAATATATTTTTAAAAATATCATAATATTATTAAAAAAATATTTATTTAATTAATAAATAAAAAGAAAAAATACCAATAGACACTCTCGAGACCAGTCTCGGACTGTAAGCCTTTCTGTTCTTTAAAATTATCAAGATTTTCGCACCAACCAAACATCATATGAAGGAAAATAAGCACAAAAAAATCATGGAGATTTTCGTAGCAACTGAACATGTGAAGGAATATCATCACAAAAAAATCAACAACATTTTCGCAGCAACCAAACATTAGAGGAAGGAAAATTAGCACAGAAAAATCATGGAGATTTTCACAGCAACCAAACATTATATGAAGGAAAATCAGCACAGAAAAGACATAGAGTTTTTCGGGGTTCCCAAACAGTCTATGAAGGAAAAAAGGGTAGAAAAAGGCTACATGATTTTCGCAGCAACCAAACAGACGCCGATAGGAAAATCAGGGAGAACGTACCAACCAAACAGCTTACAAATTACAAATAAACACACGAAAAGCTCTCACATTTTCACAGCAACCTCACGTATCGGTGAGGAAATTCCAAGCAATTTCATCGTCAACATTTTCGCAACAAATTAACAGCGGTGAGAAGCAGAGAATGCGAACATATTTCCTAGCAGCCAAGCAGCAAAAAAATATATATATATATATCCAAAAGCAAAAACAGATCCCAAATTCATTTCAAGTTTTATAGTTTTGGATTCGCACATACCAAACACTCAAAGGAAGAGGCTTCACACAGAGAGAGGAAGAGCGTTCAGCGGGAGAGGTGATAGAGAGCACCAACCGTCGAGAGCAAGGAATGCGGGACAGGGAAACGAAAATAGATTTGGGGATGTACAATCGGTCCCCAAAGATGGAGAATTTCTGTACACCCCGAAAAATAGCACCGCATTTTAGGGAATGGGATTGAGTGAGGGTTTTATCAAAAACCTTAAAAAGTTCATCAAATTATAGGGAAAATCGGGAGATGCAGAACCGAATAGGGATGCTCTAAACTGTGTTTCTTTTCATACTTCTGTCGTCTGCAATTGAAGGTTCGGTTTGCTAGTAAGATGAAAATTTTAAGTTCTAAGATGAAATATTAAAATATTATATTTTAATATTATTATTATTTTAAAATTTGAAAAAGTTAAGAAAAAGTTAAATTATTTATTATATTTTATATGAAAATTTGAAAAAATTGTAATGATGAGATGAGAATTTTAAATTTAAAATAAAAATTCTAAAGTGCCAAACTCAAAATTTTGAGTTTAATTTTGAGTCAATTAAGTGGTTGGCTTATTAATTGCCACTCACTTCAAGGGGTTTGAATCGTTTGCTGGTACCATAATCCCAATTTTACCGTACCATGCTTGGCTGGTCAAGTTTTATACTTCAGGATTAATAATTAATTTTTATTCATTGAAAATATATATTTTATAAAATAATTATTATATACATAAAAAATTATATAAAATAAATTTATAAACTGATATGATTTTATAAAATTCGTTAGATTTATTTTATAATAAAAATAATTTTACAACCAGACGTACCCACATAAAACTATATTAATTTATAGCTTATTTTTATCTTATATCTTTATGACTAATATATATATATATATATATTTATATATAAAAGAAAAAAAAAAGTCTACTTATTGCTATATATTTTTCGTTACTGTCATGCTCATTCCGAAAAACTAAAATGAAAGGGAAATTGATACTTATCCTCAAAATTAGGAGAGGCCACAATTACACTTACTGTTCTTATAATCTTATAGAAGAAGACAGGAGAGACTTTGTCGGGAATTAGGCGTTGTCACGAGATTTCAATATCAATGCTAATTTTGTTTTTTTGTTTTTTTTTTTTATGCGTATTCTGTTTTTTTTTTTCACCTTTATTTTCTTGTGTTCCCACCTGGGGGGAAAATGTTTGGTCCACCGAGACTTTGTATAGATAAAGTCTATGGATTTTTTATTTTTTTTAAGAAATGGTTAAGTAATTGTTTTTAATGAATTTTTTAATTTTTTTAAATATTTAAAGAGGTTTAAAAAATGTCTCAATAACAAATAAAAAAAATGTAAGTTACACTATCAATATAATTCAGGAGCGCCTTTCTCCAACGTGATATTCTACGCGGGTTGGGTTTTGCTGTCAATTATCAAGTTCTTCTTTTCCATGTTAGTCGCTCCAATTTTCTTTTTCTTTTCCTTGTTTGCATGATTTGATCAAATATATGCATGATCTACCGTACTACTACAACTTATAAAAATTTAAAAAAAGGAAAATTTATAATCAGAGAACTGTTTTATTTATAAAAAAATCTCGTAAAAATAAATTTAGAATTGATATAATTTGTTGGGATATATTAAATTATATAAGTGTTGTTACCATAAAAGTATCTAATATATCAAGGTTAAATTTTGAACAATTATTTTTTATAAGATCTATTTTTATTTATAACAGAATGTAAAATGGAAGATTAAAATTCCAAATTCCTTCTACCGTTTTATAATTGTATTTTAATTTTTTAATAATCATATGGCATCACATGCATGCCACATCAAGAGGTAAAAAAGGCATGGTATGAATTAGAGATATAGTAGTTTTACTATTCATTATTCGACACCTACACATCTTTTATTTTATTTTTTTTAATTTTTTTCTTATTAAATCAATTAAATTTTTCTATTTATCGTCCACACATTACATACTTATTAAAGTAAAAATAAAAAAAAATAAAAATTGAGGTGTTGTGTGTGGTTTAGTATGATGGCTAAAATTATTCTTACGACTCACTCAGTCCCTATAAATAGACTCGCTGGCGGCTGGACATGAATGTGGAATCAGCTTGCTTAAAATCCAGCTTTCTGCTGCTCTTCATGTTGGAGCTGAAACCTGCCCGAAAATCACACAAAACAATATTTAAGTGGTTCAGCAAATTGCCTACGTCCACTGGAGCCTCTTTTACTGAGTTTGAAAAAATTTTCAAAACTCTCTCAACTCTCTCACGTACCCTCTCTTTCTCTCTATTTTTCTTTCCCTCACTGGCTTCTCTCTTGTTGCCCCTGCATTTACATGAGCTGAAGCTCTCCTTTTATAGGAGAGGTTAGCCCCCAAGGTTGCTGCCAATTAGCCGTAATCTATAGCTAATTGGCATGTGCAGCTGTGGAAAATTTCAAACAATCGGTGCCTAACATACCAAAATAGAGAACGGTGCCTAATGCATACTTGGGTGGTTTTCAACAATCACCCCCTCCACCCAAGTGTGCCATACTAGGATGCTTACAAACTGATTCATGAATGCATCCCATATGAGAGAGTTCCGTTGTTGAATGCGCTCCAATGCACCTGAGGGTGCTCAGCAGTGTATGATATTATCAAGTCCAAACAATGTTGGAACTTGGTCCCTGTGACGACTTTCGTCAACATATCTGCTGGATTATCTTCAGTGCCAATCTTCTGAAGTCTGATGTCCTCTTCTTCTAATATTTCACGTACAAAGTGAAATCGGACATCTATATGTTTTGTTCGAGAGTGATACACTTGATTCTTGGCCAAATGAATTGCACTCTGACTGTCACAATGAACGGTAACCTCTTGCTGCTTAAAGCCCAATTCTGTTACCAATCCCTGTAACCAAATAGCTTCTTTCATGGCTTCTGTTACAGCCATGTATTCAGCCTCAGTTGATGATAGTGCAATTGTCGACTGCAAAGTTGAACGCCAACTAACTGGTCCTCCACCCATAGTGAACACATATCCAGTTGTCGATCGGCGTTTGTCAAGATCACCTGCATAGTCTGAGTCAACATATCCAGTTACCAGACTATCTTCACTCTTCTCGAACTTTAAACCAACATCTACGGTTCCTGAAATATACCGTAGAATCCACTTAGCCGCATGCCAATGAACCTTTCCAGGATTATGCATATAGCGACTAACTAAGCTGACGGCCTGGGAGATATCAGGTCGTGTACACACCATGGCATACATTAAGCTTCCAACAACACTTGCATATGGGACATTTTTCATGTAGTCCCGCTCTTCATCAGTTTTAGGAGACTGCAATGCACTGAGCTTGAAATATGGAGCCATAGGAGTACTCACCGGCTTCGTCTTCGAGTCGATGTTGAATCGTTGCAGTACTTTCTTCAGATACTGCTTCTGAGTAAGGTGAACTGTGCCTTTCACCCTATCTCTGTTGATCTCCATCCCCAGTATTCTTCGTGCTTCTCCCAGATCTTTCATTTCAAACTCATTACTTAACTGAGTTTTTAAGCGATCTATCTCCCCCTTGCTTTTACATGCTATTAACATATCATCTACATATAAAAGCAAATAAATGAAAGATCCATTTGCAAGTTTTCTGAAATATACACAGTGATCGTATTGGCAACGAGTGTATTTCAGATCCATCATAAAACGGTCAAACCGTTTATACCATTGCCGAGGTGACTGCTTCAAGCCATAGAGAGATTTCTTCAGACTGCATACCCAATTTTCTTTGCCAGCTTCTTTGAATCCTTCTGGTTGAGACAGATAAATCTCCTCTTCCAGATCACCATGTAAGAAAGCTGTTTTCACATCAAGCTGTGCTAACTCAAGATCATACTGTGCAACCAAAGCTAGCAATATCCGAATGGATGAATGCTTCACAACAGGAGAGAATACTTCACTGTAGTCAATTCCCTCTGTTTGAGCGTAGCCCTTGGCTACCAACCTAGCTTTGTATCGCACTCCATTTTTAGCACCTTGATCATCTTTCTGATTGAAGATCCACTTACAGCCAATCGTCTTCTTTCCTTTTGGAAGCGGCACAAGCTCCCAAGTTTGGTTCTGGTGAAGAGACTGCATCTCTTCATTCATAGCCTTTGTCCATTCCACTTGTTCACTGGACTGTATGGCTTCTCTGTAAGTGGTTGGGATCTCACCCCCTTCAGCTGGTAATGCATATGTCACATAGTCTGCTAAACGTGCCGGAACACGTTTCTCTCGTCTCGGTCTGTTGGTTGCTATTGATTCGGGTTGACTTGGAGGTACTGTGACTGGACTATCAACTTCATCTTGTCCATGCTTTCCCGAATTCATTGAAGTAATAAACTTCACAGTCTGCGAATCATCTGATGTTTCGCCATCATTGCTGCCATCTTTGGAATCTTTATGCTTATGTGACTTAAGCATTTCAGATTCGTTGAAAGTAACATCTCTACTGATTATTACCTTTTTAGACTCTATGCACCAGAGTCTATATCCTTTTACACCAGTACTGAAGCCTAAGAATTTTGCTTTCTTAGCTCTAGGATCAAGCTTACTTTCTTTAGCATGATAGTAAGCAGGACATCCGAAAACGTGTAAAAAATCATAATCAGTAGCATGTTTACCTCTCCACATTTCAATGGGCGTCTTCCCATCATTGGCAGCTGCGGGTAGTCGGTTGATGAGGTGGCAGGCATATGTCACAGCTTCCGCCCAAAATTGTTTACTGAATCCAGCATCCAGCAACATACATCGCACTTTCTCTAGTAAAGTACGATTCATTCGTTCTGCCACACCGTTCTGCTGCGGTGTACCTCGAACCGTGAAGTGTCTGACAATACCCTCTCTCCGGCATACTTCCATGAAGGGATCTGAAGTGTACTCACCTCCATTATCAGATCTGAGCCGCTTGATCTTTCTGCCGGTCTGAGTTTCAACCATTTTCTTCCAATCAAGGAAGATTTTCAGCACTTCATCTTTACTCTTCATCGTATATACCCATACACGACGAGAATAATCATCTACAAATGTTACAAACCAATGCTTACCTCCCAAAGATGCATTTTGGGTAGGTCCCCAAACATCGGAGTGTACATAGTCAAGAATTCCCTGTGTATTGTGTACAGCGGTTCCGAACTTGATCCGCTTCTGCTTCCCTAATACACAGTGCTCACAGAAGGACAGTTTACCAGTCTTGGCACCTTTAAGTAAGCCTTGCTTCACCAGTGTTTGCAAAGCTTTTTCTCCAGCGTGTCCCATACGCATATGCCAAAGACTGGTGGTGTCGCATCAGTCTGATCTAGCTTCTCACTGCATGTGGAAGCTCTTCCATCAGCAGTACTTCCTTGCAAGAAGTACAGATTTCCTCGCCTCAAACCCTTCATTGCCACCTGAACTCCCATTAGTACTTTGAGAGTTCCGTCTTCAATGGTGATTCTGAATCCCTTTGAATCCAGAGATCCCAGTGAGATGAGATTCTTCCGCAAAGTCCGGAACGTACCGAACTTCTGTCAGGTCTTGACAGCTGCCATCATGCAGCTTTAACCGAATGCTACCTATTCCCTGAGTCTTACAGGCACTATCATTGCCCATAAGTACCGCTCCACCATCAATTTTTGTGAAGTCAGTAAACCAGTCCCGATTGGGACACATATGATAGGTACATCCGGAATCCATAATCCATTCATCGGAATGACAAAAGGATGATGAACTTGCCAAGGCAAAATCTGACTCGTCATCTCTGTCCACGACATTGGCTGTGGTGGGTTGATTTTGCTGTTGTCCCTTCAGCTTGGGACAATCTTTCTTCCAGTGTCCTTTGTTGTGACAAAAGGAACACTCGTCTTTGGCGAGTTTTCTGCCGACTGATGAACCACGTGATGTGGCCCGGGTTTTCGAATGAAAACCTTTCCTCCTTCCGGGATTCCTTGACTGTGGTCTCCCCCTTGCTGTTAGCGCTTCACTTGATGTATCTTGATGTACCTGCTTATCCTTTTTGCGGTACTCATTGCTAATTAAAGAGCTGGATACATCATCAAAACTGATCTTTTCCTTCCCATACAATAGAGTAGTAACTAAATGCTCATATGTATCAGGCAAGGAATTTAACAGTAGTAAAGCCTTATCTTCATCTTGGATTTCAACATCCAAGTTTAATAAATCAGCAAGTATTTGGTTGTAACTATTTAGATGCTCAGACATAGATATACCTTCACGAAATTGGAATCTGAAGAGCTTTTTCTTCAAGTGCAGACGGCTCTCTATGCTCTTCTTCATGAACTTGTCCTCCAATTTCTGCCAAAGTTCCCTAGCATTTGTCTCTCTCATGACAAAATACTTCTGCTCTTTGGTAAGGCATAACCGGATTGTACTGCAAGCTTGAGTATTAAGCTTCCTCCAATCCTTCTCAGTCATCTCATCTGGCTTCTCCACCAAGGCAATATCCAACTCCTGTTGGATCAACACATCCATAACCTCACACTGCCACATGCCGAAATTGCTGGTCCCATCGAACTTTTCAACTTCAAATTTTGCATTTGACACTGTGGACCGACGTTCTGAGCTACTGGTATTTTCAGAACTCCTATCTCTTCCAGATTCTTCCATTTGAATTTAGAAAAAAAAATTTAGAATCAAAATTTCAAAATTCTAACCGTACGGATGAGTCTGGAACGATCCAAATAGTAGGAAAGCACTATTTGATTGTTGAAATTGGACTCCGAATGGCTCAGAAAAAATTGAAATGGATCTGGAAATCGGACGGTTCTAATCGTCTGGCGCGTGAGAAGCACGCGCGGGCTGCAGTGCGAGTGGGGCGCGTGGGCGCGTGGAGGACACGCGCTACAGACTGCTGGTGCGAGTGGGGCGCGTGGGGCACACGCGCTGAACCTCTGTAGGGCGCGTGGGGGCGCGTGGGGCGCGTGTCTGTCACGCATCTTCTTCCTCTGGAGCGCGTGAGGGCGCGTGGGCGCGTGTGGTGCAGTCGTCTTCAACCTCCGATGCGCGTGGGGCGCGTGATTTACAGCAAATACACGCGCTGAGCTTCTAGGGGCGAGTGTGGGCTCCTCCGACCTCCGTTTTCGATTCCGTTTGCGGCAACGGATTCGTCTCGACGCGAGGAACACTCTGAAGTTGTCAAAAATTGATTTTGAGCAACTTGAATTTTTGGACAGTTTGAACCAGGGCCCTGATACCAATTGTTGGAGCTGAAACCTGCCCGAAAATCACACAAAACAATATTTAAGTGGTTCAGCAAATTGCCTACGTCCACTGAAGCCTCTTTTACTGAGTTTGAAAAAATTTTCAAAACTCTCTCACGTACCCTCTCTTTCTCTCTATTTTTCTTTCCCTCACTGGCTTCTCTCTTGTTGCCCCTGCATTTACATGAGCTGAAGCTCTCCTTTTATAGGAGAGGTTAGCCCCCAAGGTTGCTGCCAATTAGCCGTAATCTATGGCTAATTGGCATGTGCAGCTGTGGAAAATTTCAAACAATCGGTGCCTAACACACCAAAATAGAGAACGGTGCCTAATGCATACTTGGGTGGTTTTTAACACTTCACTCAGTCCATGTCCTGCTCTGCTCGAACACACAATTAGTCTATCAGGTTCAATGAATTGTTATATGGATACAAGTTCTTTTTCATTGCCTTAGTGTATAGACATTTAGAATTGTCTGTTTTCAGCTCAGGCCGACACAACTGCGAAGTGGTTTATTTTCTTGTTCTCCTTTTCCGGGTCCGGATCATACTCTACCGAGTTTGGGAAAATAAGATTTCTCAGAGTGATAATTTCTTTAAGCTGCAGCTCATGCACTTCAGAATAATAGATCGACCAAGAGTATTTCACGCTTCTCTAATTTGTTTTCCATTTTTATCAGGAAGCAGCATTCACAGTGTACGGATACACTACTTGAGTATGACCATCTATGGGCAACAGCAAGCAGGGGAGGAACCAGAAAATCGACTTATGCCGGGCCCTGATGACGATGGCATACATGAGTATGTGTTTATATATTATACATTTTATTATTTATAATTATAAGTTAGTTCTATTTGAATCCATCTCTGCAATCAGCCTCCCCCCAGACACAGTTATGAGCATGTGGCATACCAGTTTGAATTTGTAGAAGTGACGGTGGTAAATAAAGGAAGGTGTATACGACCAGTTTCACCACTGTCGAGTATCCAAGAATGCTGAGATGAATCAAATAGAGTTTATATTGGAGAAGACTCTGGAAGAATGCCGTAAATTTTCATTACATGGCTCGATTGCTGGAGTAGGAGCAATTTTAAGGGATTCAAAGGGTGAAGTAATTATGTCTGCTGCAAAGAATGAACATGTTGCAATGAATGTTGTAGAGATTGAGGGACTAGCTACTCTTCGAAGCCTTTAGCTTTGTATACAGCTTGGAAATTATCATCTTGTGTTTGAAAGTGACTCTTTCTTGGTTGTTACAGAATTCAATAGACGAGGATTTTCATTGGCTGCTATTGGAAATGTAGTTCAGGAAGCTAGGGACTTGATGGCACGTTTTCCATCTTGTGTTTTGCAGCACGTTAACAAAAGCTGTAATGGAGCAGCTCATTCACTTGCCAAGCTAGGTTCGAGTGTTCAGGATATTAGTTTATGGTGGGGTGCATACCCTGATGTAATTACTAATCTCCTTTGGGTGGATTCTAGTACTATCTAAACTTGCTATTGATAAGTGAGGCATGTTTTTCTATCGAAAAAAAGAAAAAGAAAAAGAAGCAATGACTCGATTACCAGTTCTCAATTCTTACTTTATAGCATATTGCAGTTCCTATCTTCTTATTTGCATTCACATATGAATTTTACTTTTATTCCCTGTTTTCTCCGTTTATAATTCAAATTATATAGAGCTTATCTAAATGGTTGATAAATAATATAAGGGCACGATTTTCGTCCAAATTAGGTTGGACGAAACTTCCTCTAAAACGTCTATAGAAATGATGGGTGTCAATTAAGTTACAAAATTGTCACGTGTTCCCTTCAATAAAAAAGTATGGGCCTATCACGTGACCAAGTGGTACATGACTATTTTTCCTGGTTTTGCTTAAGTGATGAGATGAGAATATTTTAGATTAAAAATAAAAGTTAAATAAAATATTATTAAAATATTATTTTTTAATGAGTAATGCTACTCATGATCCTAATTCTCATCATCATCTTATGATGTGGCATTAAATGATTAAAGATTATTTATTATATTTTACTTATAAATCTGATCTATCATCTAATGCCATATCATAAGATGATGATAGGATGATGAATAGATTTTTTCTTTTTTATTAGTATTATTGTTTTGAAATTTTTTTAAAAAAATTGTTTATTATATTTTGTGTGTAAATATTAAAAAATTGTAATAATGAGATGAATAAGACTAGATGCTTTTTAAATCCACATTAAATGGGTTTGGATCAAGAAAACTCTGTCCATAATGTAATATCAACATGCACAAAATAATAAAATAGGATGAGATTATCGTGAGAATATATAGACAACTCTTCCTATAATCAGAAGAATACCCGAATTTCAAGGAATAGATTATAATCTTACCAGCAAGATCGAAAAGAGTGTTGCGGTTGTCACTTGCAAGTTTACTCAGGTTCGATTCATGCGTGTTCTCTATAAACTAAATATTATTTTCTTCTTGACAATTTACAATTAGCAAATTACATTTGTTTTGTCTTTAATTTGCTGGGAATTTGCGAAGTTTGATTTGCCCAATTTTACAGTAACACATGCTTAGCTGGCCAAGTTTTACTTAATAAAATATTCCATAAATCGCCTCTAAATCATACACTATATATATATATATATATTCTCATATTAAATCATGTGAAATATATCAATGATGAATAGAAGAATTTTTTTAATTTAATAGAAATAAAATATAAATAATTAATAATTAATTAATTATATGTAACTACAATGTAGTCTAAATCGGTCCTATATAGTGCTCGTTACTGTCATGATCTGTATGCAACTTCAGATATGCAAGCTCATGATTTCCAAAACAAAAATTTTATATATAGTCATTTTTACATACTCTTTTGTGTATTTCAGTGATATGATTAGTTGTATATTAAAAAAAATAAATCCAACTAATTATATCAATAAAATACATAAAAATAACTGTATATATCATTATTCTTGCTAGAATCTAAAAACGAGCTAGCTTAGCTAGGCACCTGTTGTCACTGATGATTCATGATGTATGACGATCGCTTTATAAAGGTGCAATTCACTAGTACTACTTTAGTAATGCGCATTCTGTACGTTTTTCTTCAAGGGAATGCATGATATTTTCAGTTTTTTATTGTTAGCTTTAAAACATTCCCTAGCAACCAGATAACATTTTTTTTTTTAATCCGTTCTACGTGCTAAATATCCATCTAATGTCTGGGATTAATTCTTTGGTGTGATTTTCACTGTTAATATTTAGTCATTAAGTAATTTTTAAAGTGAACTATTTAATTTACATAGAAAGTTTGGGAGAATTATTTTTTGTATAGACATGTATTTTTTGTATATAATTTTATAAGATGATTTATAGACATGTATTCTTTTTATATAATTTTATAACGTATGATTTTTTTTATATAGTTACGTGCAAAAAAACTTATATTACTTATACTCACACATACCACACACTTTGTTAATTACCCCCCAAACACCAAATCCTAGTTCTGCTCATGTGTATAACTACAATATGCTATTTACATATAGAGACATTTCTAATTTTGAAAACCATGTGAGGCACTTTTTTTTTGTTGTATAATTAAATAGAGTAATGCTACATACAAGTATGAGTTTTGCAAGTGTTGGACGATGCTTGCGTACTCTATGATTACAAATATCATTTATGAAAAAATATAAGAAAATTATGAAAAGAGGGGAAGTTGGTACTATCAAAGCAGTCTCATGTTCTCATTGTGAAATAACCACTTGTCACAAAAACTTAAGCTAATTGGGAGATATAGGTTTTATTATTTACATTATATTCTTAATATTTATACTCACGTATAAGTCAAACTCTTCAGTGTTGAATAAGTCCAATATGAAAATATTTAATTAAATCAGATTGAATATAGAGTCGATGTTTAAACTGGAGATATCCACTCTGCTACCATGTTAGAATTGTTTTCTATACATAATTGTGCAACTGAAAATGTAGCCTATATATAGGATGCCAATACATTACAAGAGTATCGTTAAACAACGGGGGGACTACTATTTATACACACAATTCACACACTCAGACATGTAGACTAACACTCGTGATCAATAGATTGCTACATGAATCAAGATAGGCCCCAACGAAAGTGGTTTGGGTTTGCAAGCCTTAAACGGGCCTGCACAAAGTTTCTATTATGGTCCTCGGATCGATGCTTGAATAGATCATAGTTTTTTTTTTCTTTAATTTTGTTTTTTAATATATTAGAGGATTTGAAGAGAAAATCGAACCAAGATCTCTATGGAGGTATGAGTATCATGACATCTAAGCTAAAGGCTTTTGACGAATAGATCATAGTGTTGCACCAACTCTAAATAATTGTGCTTGAATAAAATATCCCAACTTTAGGTATAAAAAGAACCAATCAAAGAGTTATCTTTGTTTAGTTGTTGGACATAATTCAACTTATTTCAATTCATTTCAAATCAAATTAATTATTAATAAAATTTATTATTTTTTTAATTTTTTATAAAAAAATTTAAACTAATTATCTCAATTTATTTCATATATTTTAACTTAAAAAGTTAAATTAATCTCAACATAAAAAAGTTAAATCTCTTTTTATAGAATTTATAAAATACTATTATATACAACTCATCTCATCTCAATATCTTAACTCTTGATGTTTGAAAAATAGATAAGATTATATGATAATTTTATAGATAGTAATAAGAGGATTTGTAAATAGGAGTGAGATTGTTTAAGTTAAGTATTTTTTTAGATTTTAAAAAATATGTGAAAAAAATTGATTAAAATTATTAAGTTAAAATATTATTAAAATATTATTTTTATTTTAAATTTTGAGAAAATTGAATTATATTTTATATTTTATTTAAATATTTAATAAAATTATGATGATTAGTTTTAAAAAAATTTAATAATTAATTAAAAAGTATTTATATTCAAATAATATTTAAAAAAATTAGACTTAATTAAACGAAACTAGAGAGAATTATTTTCAATCATTCCTTGAAAATCCATCTTGCAATTATTTAAAGATTCCTTCGGCACTTATGCCAGCGAGTATAGTGTTGTTTTCGGAGATAAGGACTAGTACTTGGACCCGTGACTTTGGGCAGAGTCTTAGATCGTTTTTCGAGATAAGGACCCGTGACTTTCTGAAAAGCATCGTCCTTAAGATTCCTTTGGCACTTATGCCAGCTGGGCTAGAGTCTTAGATCGTTTTTCGAGATAAGGACTAGTACTTGGACGCGTGATTTTTATGAAAGCGTCATGATAGCTGGCCGTCCAGACTCAGAGTTTACCTCTATGTGTACCAGTAGTTCAAAATTTTTTTGTTTTTTGTTTTTTGTTTTAAATATTTTTATAATATTATTGAATATTAAGAAAAATTAAAAATAGATGTAATTTTATTAATAATTATTTTCTTAATTATTAAATAAAATAATAAAATAAAACACATAAATAGTAAGATTGAGGAACAAACTCAAACCATTTAACATTTTCCTCTATGAAAAATGCAGTAAGAAGTACGGTCAACCTTCACAGAAAGAAAAGTTTCCCTTTATTAATACTGCCCATCGAGGTTTAGCCCGGTGTAATATGAACTGATCATCGTACACTTTTTTTCTTTCATGATCTTTATATAATTATATTTTAAATAAAAGATATTTTATATAATTATATTATTTTTATAAATTCTTTTGTAAAAACACTTTTTACTTAAAATATAATTATATAAAAACTAAAAAAATAGTTACATATGCATCATTTTTCTATTATTTTAAAAGAAATGAAAGATTGAACATGCAGAGTTTTATTCGATGTAGGGACTTCTCAAGATACATTATATATCTTAAGGAATAAGTATATGTATAGACATGTTAAGATCTGTTTAGCAAACTGAAGTAATGGTCATTTGAGGTTTTGGCTGTAATTTTAATTTCGCATTTTATAATTCAATACTAATTGTTTTCAAAGAGTTGTACACAGACCACAATGCAGTAAAATGCATAGCTATCTTAGATCTATAATGGAACCCATATAGGCATGAATTATCTTAAAAGCAATCTGGTAAAGGATGTTCAGTCCTTCAAAAACAGTGGATGAAATCGATGCTACCTAATCAGCACAAACATCTATACTAAATTGCAGGCAATGTTATAAATTATCACCAGTATTTTCAACACAATAAGAAAATATTACATGAATATCCATTGCCACAACCAAATCATAAGGGAAGTAGATAAATCTAACACAATCCTTCAAATTCTCGGCCCAAATGGTACACAATCATACCAGCAAATAGAGAGAGAAGATGGAGGAAGAAGATAGTGAGGCTTACTGTGTCGCCAACCCGCAAGAGAGAGGGGATGCACCAACGGCGGCCTGCGGAGATGGTTCTGGAGGCTAGGGCATTTACATCCAAAACTTGCAGCAGGGGGAAAATTAATGGCACGGGTTGGGGAGGAATCGTATGCCCTGGAGGTTGCGACTAAGCTGATCGGCGGTGCTGTCGCAGGTCGAGGGCGATGGTGAGGACAACAATTTTGGAGGGGGTGCGCGGGGGTTGGGGAAGAAAGGAAAGGGCCGGGGTGGGGAAGAAAGGAAATCAAGTAATTAGGGAGAGGGGGTATCGCGCGGGGTTTCGCGGGACGTTAGGTGGGAACCACTAATTTCAGGATTTGTTAAGGCGAAATAATTTCGTGACAAAAAGATCGCATATACCGTGAGAAGTAAAAATTACTCACGAGGACAATCTGCGAGTAATTTTTATGGGAAAAATTACTTCTCAGTTATATGCGATCTTTCCATTTTTAAACCGGGGTTTCGCGGGACGTTAGGTGGGAACCACTGATTCTTCATTACTTGCTTCACTATCTGAGTTACTTGAATCATCATTCCATGTAGCTTTCATCACTTTCTTGCCTTTGTTTCGATCTTTCTTTAGCAGAGGACAATCTGGCTTGATATGGCCAGGTTTATTGCATTTATAACAAATTAAAGTATCATTTTTACCTGAATCTTTCTTGGAAAACTTTTTGAAGGATTTCCTCAGAGGAGTTTTATTTTTCTTTAAGAACCTCTGAATTCTTCTTGTTATCATCGCAACTTCTTCATCTTTGTCGTCATTTTCCTCATCTTCATCACTTTCACTTTCATGAGGAACAGCTTTAAGCGCCAAGCTCTTCTTTGACTTTCTTTCTTCTTCTCCTCTTTTCAATGTGTACTCATGGGTGATAAGTGACCCGATGAGTTCATTCACTTCGAGTTTCTTGAGGTCTCTAGCTTCAAGAATTGCTGTCACTTTTGATTCCCAACATTTTGGTAGAGAGTTGAGAATTTTTCTTACTATCTCCACATTGGAATAAACTTTGCCAAGAGCTGTCAAACTGTTTATGATGTTAGTAAAACGAGTATGCATACTAGAAATAGATTCATCATCATGCATCTTAAACATTTCATATTCATGAGTAAGAATATAAATTTTTGATTCTTTGACTTGAGAAGTTCCTTCATAAGTAACTTCCAAGTTATCCCAAATTTCCTTTGCCGTAGCACAAGTCATTATTCTATTAAACTCATTACCATTGAGAGCATTATATAATAGATTCATAGCAGTTAAATTCAAAGTATAAAGTCTATCGTCTTCACGATCAAACTCTCTTCTTCCTTTTTGACCTTTACTCCATCAACACTTTTGTTGGAATATAAGGTCCATTTACAATGCATTTCCAGATTTCTCGACCTTGAGCCTGAAGAAATATTCTCATTCTAACTTTCCAGAATGAGTAATTGTCTCCACAAAAGAGTGGAGGCCGACTGCTAGATTGACCTTCACCAAATGAAGCTGCAATGTTAGCCATAAGATCTTAACTCAAAAGATAGTTAATCTTATAA
>QGSO01000516.1:204048-235064 GCA_011037825.1 Carya cathayensis | reverse complement strand
GTATTTTGTTTTTAAGGTCGAGATATACGTACGTACGTAGAAATCTATATATGTTTGTTTTCTTGTACGTACGCGTAACATGCAGTACTGTATTTGTATAAAAACAGCTTTCACAACTCCAACGAACTAGCTAGTGGCCAGCGCCTCTATCGCTGGGTCCGGAGGGCAACCGTTCAAGCCAAGACGCCATGGTGTGCTTTGCCTTCTCATAGAATAATTGTGTCTCGAGGTGATTAACACTGGCAAAGTCCTCAAATAACACTCTGGTTGCTTCAACCCTTGCATGGCTCATCATGATGGCCACAGTGATGACAAAGATGACGATCAAAAGGGTGCTTGTCCTTCTGAAATTCATTTTCAGAGCGCCCAAGTTATAAATTACTGCAATGTATGAAGTTTCTGCTCAAATGAAAAGGTATTTGCTGGTATATATGAACAGCTAGCTTTCAGCTCAAAATAAAGCTTTTGCTGCTCCTTGTGGATGTGTATGACAAAGTATGCGTGGGTGGTATCGGTATTTATAGGGCTGGAGATTTGTAGCCGTTCTGAACTGGGAGTTTAATTTGGTGGGCTTTTAGGGTTTACGTGTTGACTAAGGAGTTTGGGTGGAAAGAGTCGTGCACATGTGAGCTGAAATATATTGGGGGGCCTTGGACCCTGAGTTTTGCTGGGTAAAGGGGATACCACCTGGGCTCCAACCAGGAAGGAGCGCAAAAAAACGCACTTGCATGCTCGTAATTAAAATAGCCTTGTCCTCATCAAATACGCGATATGTACGTGCAGGGCACTATTGGTAGTTTTTACATAGAGCAATAATAGTTACAAATCTTAAATGGGTGTCACCGAAAAAGAATATTTTTTTTACACTTTTGTACAAAAGCTTGTGCGGCCAGGGATTGTCTATTTTTATTTTTTTATTTAACTACAGGGCTTGTCTATTTTGATCTTGTACAAATCATCTATCTTTTACATATTAGCGTAATCAATAATATTAATTGTTGTTCTTAAGTTTTATCATTTTATAAATCGATAGTTTACTTAAAATGTATTACAACAGCAAGTACAATTAGATGCTGTTTGGATAATAAGATGAGATGAGATGAAATAATTTTAAATGAAAGTTGAATAAAATATTATTATTATTTTGATATTTGAAAAAATTGAATTGTTTATTATATTTTATATATGAGAATTTAAGAAAATTATAATGATGAGATAAGATAAAATAAAACATTTTAACTATCCAAACAGGGAATCTAAGATGAAAAACGCGTTGGAGGCAGTTACGGGCAGCAGGATAGTAGGGGACAAAGTGGGGCAGACAGTAGATGGGCAATCGGCGTGGTTAGCATGGTTTTCCTTCTAGGGTGTTTTAAGTTGCTTTTACTTTTTGTTTTGTCTGTTATGGTTTAAATAAAATTTTGAAATAGGCATTTTTCTTTCCTCTTGGAGGATAAGGGTAGTTTAGTCCCTATCCTTTTTGGAGGATGAGGGTGAAATATTCTCCTCCTCTTTTTGAGGGTGGGGTGGTTGTGTTTTCTCGTAGACAAGTCGAGATGGACATCTTTATTTTTACAGAGTCTCGCATCTCAGTATGGCTGTGTCATTAGAGAGTCATTTGAAGTTTTTAGACAATGTCCAACATAATGAAAGTTGTGTGCGGAGGAGCGTATCACCGATGAGTAGTTGACTTGTAATCAGGGTTTATACCTGAACTTATTGGTCACAGCTGTAACTTCCTTCATTTATGAATTGAATTGTAGTCTATTTCAAAAAAAAAAAAAAAAGATGAAAAACGCATTAATTCTTATATAAACTGAAATTTGATTTTGGTTGAAATCCTAATTAATTTAGTCCAATTTTTGGAAAATTTGAATGGACTAGATAGTTGGTCTTGTTCTTGTTTTTGAATGAAGTCCGCCAGAAAATTAGTACATACGTAGATAATAATATTGCATGTGTTTTGAAAAACCACCAAATATGACCGTCGACGTCCCTTCGTTTCCCTATAATAATCTTAATCACTGCATGCGCATTGGCTTTTGGATTTTCAAACGTTTTGGTTTGTTGAGTCTACAAGTACGTTTGTAAATTAATTAAGGTCGTCGATACAATAATATAGCTAGCTAGCAAAGTTGGTGGGAGGAGCCGAGTAGGAAAACAGTCAAATGCATGCGTATGATCTCCACGTGTGTTTTTATATAATTTTTTCATCATATTTACTATTTTTAATTCCCTTACAACTAAGATTAAAATAATTAACTTTAAAATATGTTTCTAACCCCTTTTAATTTGAAGTACGAGTTCTTATTAACCAATAATATTGTGCGATAATCTAACTATTTTCTTTTTAAAGAAATTAGAGGTGGGGCGACCAGCGCTGCTACATAGCAACTCTCTCTAAGTGTGACCACAAGAATCTATTTTTGCTGCCGAATATCCGATTTGAGCTATAAATATCTAACCAAATTTATTATTTATATATAGGCCAGGAAAGAATTTAGGTGCAAAAAAGAAATGAAAAAAGTGTCACAAAGAGTGAAATTAAAATAAAATTCAATTCAATGTGATATATATAATAATCAAATCCAAATCTTGGAAATTTTGAATTGACTCGATCTTGTTCTTGTTCTTGCTTTTGAATATTGGACTGCCGAAAACTGAGAAAATTGTATTTTAAAAGGAACCAACCCAGATGATACCGGACTACACTTGTTTATCGTCTTCATGCTCTCAAAATGGAAAAAAATTCTGTTCAACCATATGACTAAAATAGATTATTCAAATAGATTATCATGTCAATTTCAAATAGGTTATGTCAATTTAATAGTGAGATGAGATAAAATGGTTTTAAATAAAAGTTTAATAAAATATTGTTAAAATATTATTTTTTAATATTATTATTATTTAAAATTTTAAAAAGTTGAATTGAAATTGAAAAAATTAAATTATTTATTATATTTAGTGTGAAAATTTGAAAAAATTATAATAATGAAAAGAGATAAAAGTGTTTCTTAATCTAAACGACCTCTTAATATTATTATATGACTTGATTAAAATGTTAGATTTACTTTATAATAAAAATAATTTTTCAATCTTATAGCTTGATCACGTCCAGTCTTTTAAGTTTGATTTTTGTAAAATCTTAAACACACCAGATGCCATTTCTCAAGAAATTAGCTGATTCTGTTGGTTTTGGAAACCTTGGTCATCTGCAGTAAAGCAGAGAATGCAGAAAAGAGAGATGAAATGCAGAGGAGTCTGTTGCAAAAAGGTACATTGCTTACACTCCAAAAATTGAAATTGTACAGTGTACTACACTACCTATATATAGTAAGCATAAAGGAATAAAAGAAAAGAATCCCTAACTAACTTGTACAATATAAAACATAATTACAACACTTTTCAGTCCAAAACCATCTTGATGAGCTGGAGCACGTATGAGGTGCATTGAGCTGGAGCAATGTGCTGAGTTGGCTTGCTGTGGCAACTCTAACAGCCCCCTTCAAGATGGAGAGTGTATGTCAATAACTCTCATCTTGGTCAATAAGGAATAGAACATTTGAGAATAGAGAGCTTTGGTGAGGATGTCAGCTAACTGGCAAGAAGAGGGTGTGTATGCAGTTGAGATGATGCCCTCTTGAATTTTATCCCGAATTAGATGGCAATCTAATTCGATGTGCTTGGTCCTTTTGTGGAAGACTGGGTTGGAGGCAATGTGTAGATCAGACTTGTTGTCACAGTGAAGTAGAGCTGGTTGTGGATGAGGGATCATGAGGTCAGCAAGTAAGTACTTGAGCCAGACAAGTTCATAAGATGTAGCAGCCATAGAACGGTATTCTGCCTCAGCTGAACTATGAGAGATGGTAGACTGCTTCTTACATTTCCATGAAATGAGGGACTGCCCAAGGAACACACAGTAGCCAGTGGTGGATTTTCTTGGATTTGGGCATGATGCCCAATTGAAATCATAATAAGAGATTAATTGACAAGAAGATGCAGTAGGGAAGAATAAACCTTGGCCAGGAGATTTTTTTACATAGTGCAGCACCTTGTAAGCTGCTTGAAGATGTGGAAACCAAGGTGAACTCATGTATTGACCGAGTAGATTGACAGAAAAGGAAAGATCTGGTTGTGTGATTGTCAAGTAGAGAAGTCTCCCAATGAGCCTTCTGAATTCTGAAGGATCATGTAGTAGTTGGCCATCATCTTTAGTGAGCTTCAGTTTGGGTCCATTGGAATCAAGCTAGGTTTGCAAGCAGTTAAGCCAGCATCATCAAATATATCCAGGCAATATTTCCTTTGGCATAGTTGAATTCCAGCTGAGTTGCGAGCCACCTCCAAACCGAGAAAGTATTTAAGTGTTCCAAGATCTTTGATCTTGAATTTTAACTCTAAGAAAGCCTTGAGATCTGAAATACCATGGGGATCATTGGAAGCTACAACAATATCGTCAACATACACAAGTAGTGCTAGAAAGGATGAACCATTGCCTTTAGTAAATAGGCTGTAATCAGCTCTTGATTGAGTGAACCCAAATTACAACAAAGAGGAAGAAAATTTGGCATACCATTGTCGAGATGCCTGCTTGAGACCATACAAACTCTTGTTTAATTTGCAAACTTTGTTCTTTGCTTGAATTGAGTATCCAGGGGGTATTTTCATGTAGACCTCTTCCTCCAATTCCCCATGTAAAAATGCGTTATGAACATCAAATTGGTGTAGTTTCCACCCTTTAATGGCAGCCATGGCTAGTAAGGTTTTTATTGTGACAAGTTTGGCTACGGGTGAAAATGTCTCATGATAATCGAGACCTTCCTCTTGAGTATAACCCTTGGCAACTAAACGTGCTTTGTATCTTTCAATCTTACCATCTGAATTGTATTTAATTTTGTAGACCCATTTTGAACCAATAGTCTTTTTGCCAATAGGCAGATCAATAACATCCCATGTCTTGTTCAATTATAAGGTAGCAATCTCACTATCCATGGCAATACGCCAGTCTAAGCTTTTCACAGATTGTGCATAAGTAGAAGGTTTAGTGTGTTGAAGTATAGAAATGGTAAAAACAGCATGTTTGGGAGACAATTTAGCATTAGACAAGACATAATGTAATGGATATAAAAGGGTATTTAGTGAATTACCTTTAGTCTCTGAGCTTGAAAGGGAAGTAGTGGATGCAAGGACCTGTTGACAGAAATAGTCCTGGAGGTAAGCAAGGAATTTTTTTGGCCTTGTTGATCTGCGGGGAGGGAGATTTGTTTCTGTGATGGGTTCAGGTTGATTTAGGGAAGTGTTAGAAGGAAGGGGAGGGGAAGCATGCTGTGATGTGAAAGTTTCTGTGGAAGGTGAGGAGGGTTGTAATGTATTTGGTTCTGTTGTAGGGTCGATATGTGAGTGGAGCTGTGGTGGAATTGGTTCTGTTGGAGAGTCAATAGTATGATGTAATGGAGGGTATTGTAAAGGCATGTCAAGGTGTAAGTGTGGGAACTGATTGATGATATCGGTAGTGAGGGCTGGAAACTGAGATGTGGAGGGGGATGGTGAAGTGGAAGAATGTGAAGATGCAGTTTTATAGGGAAAAATATTTCCATAAAAAATGACATCTCTAGAATAAAAAATGGACTGGCTGAGTAAATCAAATAACTTGTAGCCTTTGATTCTGAATGGATATCCAAGCAAAATGCATTTTCTTACCCGAGAGTCAAATTTATGTCGGTTTTGTTTTAAAGTGGATGCATAGCAAAGACAGCTGAAGGTTCTCAAGTGTTGGTAGGATGGTTTTTCTTGAAAAAGCAATTGGTATGAGCTATTATTTTGCAAATTGGGGGATGGTGTTCTGTTAATGAGATAGGTAGCCGTTAAGATACAATCATTCCAAAAGGATAAAGGAACACCAGATTGAAAATTTAAGGATCGAGCAACATTTAAAATATGTTGGTGCTTTCGTTCTACAACCCCATTTTGTTGAGGGCTTTCGACACAAGTCTTTTGGTGAAAAATTCCTTTTTGTATAAAAAATCAGTCATCAAAAACTCATTTCCATTATCAGTTAGAATGGCTTTAAGATTTGTTTAGAATTGTGTTTCAATTAAGGAACAAAAAGATTGAAGTAAGGGTCGAGTTTGAGATTTGTTTTTCATTAAGTAGACCCAAGTGGATCTGGTAAAGTCATCAACAATTGTTACAAAATATTTTGATCCATCATATGCCATTTAGAAACAAGGTCCCCAAATGTCACAATGGATGAGATCAAATGGTTTTGAGGCACAGTTGTTGCTAAGAGGAAAAGGCAACCTGTGATGTTTAGATAAATGACATGTAGAGCATGGTACAATTGAATTTATAGAAGTTAAAAGAGGTAAATCCTTTTGTAATAAAGAAAGGCGTGAGTCTGACTAATGCCCCATTCTACAATGCCATAAGCTGTGAATGTCTTGCTGAGAAGTAACAGAGGTAGAAACAGATTGTTTATTGAAAAGTAAATTGTATAAAAAAGAGGATAAGGATGTGGGAGATGCTCCTGTCAACCGAAGGTGGTAAAGTCCATTGACAACCTCATCCTTCCCAATCATGCTCCAAGAGGAAAGGTCCTGCACATAACATTCATTAGGAAAGAAAACAAAGCAAGAGTTGATGTCCTGAGTTAATTTTTTTGCTGAAAGGAGATTGAATTTAAAAGATGGGATGCATAGAACATTTTTTAGAGTAATGGCAGAGTTAAGTTTAACAATGTCCTTGTGAGTAACATTGGTATGATTTCCATTTGGAAAAGTGACTTTGAAATCAAATTTTGTGGGCGGAGAAGTATAGAAAGAGGAGCAGTAGATCATGTGATATGTTGGCCCAGTATCTATTATCCAAGGAACATAATGTGAAGATGTGGTATGAGAAACCGAGAAACAAGAAGCTATACCAGACATGGTTGAGGAAGAAGGGCAAACTGGGGATGAATGGATGGATTGAACCTAGTTTGCTGCTGGCTGTGTAGCTTGTGACTGGAGTAAATCAATGATATGCTGATATTGCTCCTTAGTTAGACCTGCTTGAGAATTCTCATTGATCTGTTCTTGGTGAGAAAGACTAATTTGGTTGATGGAGGGGTCAGAACCTTTGGTTCGAGTGGCAAGCTTATGGCTAGGAGGATAGCCATGCAATTTGTAGCTTATGGGTTTATCAAGATTTGGATTGGCCTTAAAGCACTTATCCAGAGAGTGACTTGAGACTTTACAAAAAGTGCAAAACAACTTGTCTCAACGTTGATAGAAAGAAGGCTTGGGGCTGTATCTGTTGGGGGAATATTGAGTTTTGGTAGCTAAGGCCAATGTGTCATGGACAGTAGGAGGGCTGGAGATCTGCTTACGCTTCTCTTCTTGTTGAAAGAGAGCATAAACTTCACTCAAGGATGGGATGGGTTTGAGAAGAATAATCTGAGCTTTGATGTTGCCGAATGAATCATTGAGGCCCATGAGAAATTTCATCATCTAATCTCGTTGATTCTCAAGAACAGGTTTCATGGCACCGCATGAGCATGAAGGAACAAACTCAAAATTAAGAAGTTCATCCAACAAACGTTTCAGTTTGGAGAAGTAAAGGCTGACAGAATCATCACCTTGAGTAAGGTTGTGGATGGATTGTTTTAATTCATAGATGCATGGCCCATTGTTTTGGGCAAAACGTTGCTTGAGTTCAGTCCACAAATCATGGGCAATGTCAACATAAACAACATTGTTTTTTATTTCAAGGGACATTACATTTTGGAGCCAAGTTATAATCATATCATTACATTTAAGCCATGGTTCTAACAAGGTATCGGTGGAAGGGGGTTTAAGAATGATACCATCAATCAAACCCAATTTCTTTTTAATTCTTAGTGAGCGACGTATTGTGCGTGCCCAGGAGTGGTAGTTTTAAGCAATAAGGGGATGGTTGGTAAGTAGCGTTGCTGGACCATCATTGTGGTTAAGAAAGTAAGGACTAGAAGGGTCCTTTGGGTTACGGTTGATGGGGGGAGTTTTAGAAGGTTCTTCAGTAGTCATTGAAGAGTAGGACGAAAAGAAGAAAAAAGAAACGAAGATATTTCAGTTAGCTCTTGATACCATGTTGGTTTTGGAAACCTTGGTCATCTGCAGTAAAGCAGAGAATGCAGAAAAGAGCGATGAAATGCAGAGGAGTCTGTTGCAATAAGGTACGTTGCTTGCACTCCAAAAATTGAAATTGTACAGTGTACTGCACTACCTATATATAGTAAGCATAAAGGAATAAAAGAAAAGAATCCCTAACTAACTTGTACAATCCGATGGAAGAGAAACATGTGAGTGACTTTGAATGAATCCATGTGTACGTATTATTTACCTTGTAGTTTTGAACGAATCCATGTGTACATATTAATGTGTGATTTCACTTCCTTGAATAGAATGAAATGGTTGCCAAGTACTCTAAGTTAGAGCCTGAGAAGCAGACTAAGGATGTTGCTGCATCAATCTTTAGGGAGGTACTAGGCCACATGCCAGGGTATACAAGGGGGTTGGGGGAGATGGTTATCCTTGAGTCATCTGGACAGAACACTACAGAAAAATTTGCAGCATTAACAGAACGTGCAGAGAGGCATGAGAAGGATGCTGAGTATTATAAGAATCAGTTGGAAGAATTACGGGGGAATGTAGAGAAAGTGTTGGCGAAGCAAGCCGAGTACGACAAATTATTAAGTTCATATATGGAATCACAGAGGCAAACCCAAGGAGAGTCTCATAGAGAAACTCAGAATTGTATGTTTTTTCTTATCATATCACAGAATTGTATGTTTTTTGTGATTTTCTAAGTACCTCAATGATTAATATGACCTGCATGCACCCATTTTCTTTTGGTTTATAATGGTTTTTAAGTTTCCTAATTTTGTAGTTGCAATTTAAATTTTTGTTGGCTTTTGGAAACTAAAGAAAAATTTGTGAATCTAAATTTTTGCAGTTTTGTGATCAATGAAGGAGGTTTCCAGTTTCTAGATGAAGAGATACACCTTTGGATTTTGAGATGAAGAAGGTAGCTTCCATGATGATCAAGACTTGCTTAGGAAATCCTTGTTACATAATAAAAATGAGGAGTATACATGTAAACATACATTAATCTATTAATGTGGCATGTTGGGGTGAATTTCAAATAACACTTCTTATGATGAATGAATGATATACCGATATATGTTAGGGGTATTTGAAACATTTATATCATGTAAATGATTAATTTATGATATTATATGCTTATTAGAAAATATATTGATCTATTACATGCGTTAGATATTGTATCTAATGGGGGACTACAGATATTTAAAAAAAAAAAAAAAACAGGTTGAAATGGTAAATAATTATAAATTACAGATATTCAGCAAAGAAGGTTTTTTGCGGTGAAAAATAGTACTTTTGCATAGTCGCCGCAAAAACTAAATTTACTATTTAAAACAGCCTACGCCAAATCTATTTCCGACGCCCTATTTAATCATTAGCGGCCACAATTTGTCGCCGCAAAAAATATTATTTCCAGCCACGTTCAAGCCACGCCGAGAACATCTTTTCCTCACTCAACAATTGCGGCACAATACCGACGAGTAGAGGCTAGCCGCAAATAACCATTTGGGGCGACTTACTACTTTTTGCGGCGATATACAGTCGCCGAAAATAGTAATTTTTCTTGTTGAGAGAGAGAGAGAGAGAGAGAGAGAGAATTATTTTTTCATTCAAGTCTCATATGTAGACCGTAGCTAGTAATCTTTCTAGTTTGTACGAAATATGTGTGGGAAAATACCCGCAAGAAATATTGGGAGCAAAAGTAGTCGAAAATATGGCTTATCGCGATCGAGTACTTGAAAGTCATACACCCAAGTTCCACGAATTGAAACATATATTTTCTGTTTCATGAGTTGAGATCATATACGTCATGATCATGATATGTGTAATTAGGAACTATTTATAAATATTTATACTATTATATATTTACATATATATAATATATATACACACACATATATGTGCAAAAATCCAGGAGTTCATGATATTAAAATGTTGTGAATATAAACTCCACTAGTTTCAGAATTACAAGTTTCAATCGGGGGACAAGGTTTTAGATGATCTTCCACCTTATAATGTTTTGACCGGCAGCTATCAAGCAAGGTGGTGCAAGCCCCCGACAAAACCGATGCTGTCAAAGTCTCATTTTACTATAAGGAAAATAGGTTTTTACGACCAATTAATTGTAACGAAAAGAGTATTAGCAACAAATTTTAGTTACTAATACTCTTTTCGTTGCTATTAATTGATCGTAAAAGTCCATTTTTTTTATAGTAAATTTGGATCACCAGTTTGGAATTTAATTAGTAAGGAGGAATTATATTAAATTAATACAATGGAATTCTTGTTGGCCTTCATTCTCAATTATTTTCTGTACCTAATTTTGGTAACATACGGCCGACACGCCAGTCAGTTAAAATTTCTCAAACTCTGACTAGCTTGCTAATGATCTCACGTCATGACATGAGTACCCATAATCAAACTTGGGGTTTTGCACACTATTCTTAATTCTTTCACGTCACACGTGGCTGACAAAAATCATGAGGACGTACGTACCCTCCGCCCACTAGTATCTTGTAAATTCAAATGTTTAGCATTTTCCCAGATTTAATTCCCAGCCTTTGACAAATTCAGCCATTACGTGGAATATTTAAACCCACGTGGATCCGCCACGCCAGAAAATTAAGCCGAGTATGAAGTCGTCATGTAAAGCTAGACCCTGATATTACAGCTCCATTAATAATGACTAATTCAAAGTACTTGGTCAAAACGTTACCTCCTAAAAGCCCCTTGATAAAAAAAAAGAAGTAGACCCCGACTATTCCAAGAAGAGTCCTACGAACTCTTTTACTTGTATGTATATATTTTTAAGAAGATGACGATATTCTAATTTTAATAAAAAATTTTCACTTGTGACAGAAGAAAACGGTGATTACAAACTGACGAATGGGGATACAAATCCTTAATAAAAAAAACCAAAATCCATTTGTAAAAAATCCTTAATAACAAAATCATTCAAAAACAATGCCAAAAGAAAATACAAGAACCTAACTCAAAACCAACCGAGGACAAGACAACCTGCAAGAAAAAACAAGCAAACAAATATGGAGCATATAAACAAAACAAATAGAAAAAACTTACCAAGCATAAGCCTTATGAAACCCTTAAATAAGGAAGGCCCAATTTATCCATGCGAATAAGACCTCTTAAAAGACTGGGCAACGTCTGATTACCAGACCAATCAGAGTTCAAACCCTTAGCACCACTCTTTACTAAAAAATCAGCAATTGCATTACCTTCACGAAAAATATGATTAACAGTATAATCCATACAAGTAAGAAAAACATGTACTTCTTCCCAAAAATCTTCTAGATACCAGTTGGGGCAATCATCCTTGGTAATCCAATTAACCAAAAGTTGAGAGTCAGTCTCAATTTGAACACGAGAAAACCCAAGAGTATGACACATGCGAACTCCTTCCAATAAATTCTGAAATTTAGCAAAATTATTAGTACCATGACCCAAAGAGACAGAGTAAGCCACTATCAGTCTACCATATTCATCCCTAATCACACCCCCAGCACCAGATTGGCCAGGATTTCCAACACTACTGCCATCAATGTTAAGTTTTACCCAGTCTTGATGAGGTGGAGTCCATCTAACCACACGAACTCTCTTAGGCTTAGGATTCAAAACCGGGATATCCAATCTATTCAAAATATCAATATCCGTGGTAGAAATAGAAGAAACTTTCATAACCTGATCCACAACACGACGGGGCCATAATTTAATAGCGTGCCAAACTGACTCAACCGTATTGGCCTTATCTTCATACCGGGCTTTACAACGTCTCTCCCAGAGTTTCCAGGATATAATAGAAGGAAGAATACCAAAGATAATTCGCACCTGAGAGGACTTACTCGCACGATGAAACCAAAAATTTATTTGTTCCGTCCAAGTGTAAAAAGAAGCCATATGAATCCCTAAATGACTAGCCGCTAAACGCCAAACGTGTCTAGTGAACTCCCTCGTGCAAAGTACATGATTCAAGTCCTCAGTATGACCCTCTTGGCAGCAATTACATTTCGAAACCATCGGAATACCCACCATCTTAATCTTATCATCAACACTTAAACAATTATTAACCGCCTTCCACATCATAATGGAAATCTTCTTAGGGAGGTTAGGGTGCCAGATCCATTGAGCCCAAGGTAAAGGAGGCGCCCTAATCCTAATACAATCCCAGGCACTCTTAGTAGTAAAGTGGCCATCCTTATCCTTCAACCAAACAAGCACATCTTGACCCTCCTTACGTCTGGCCAAAAAATCATACAACTCAGAAGCTTTCTGATGGCCCACTAAACTATTCAAAAGAGGGATATCCCACCCGTTCTCAATATGAGACTCTTTAATCTTGATCGACGGATGATCAATCACAGGAAATTGGCTATTGAGAGGACCACCCTCATCCTAATTATCATACCAAAAAGAAATGTTACCTTCTTTCACAATCCATTTAGAGTTATTTAACACTGTCGGGATATTACGAACAATGGACCTCCAAAACCGAGTCCCCTTAGTAGAGTCCAAAATGGACAAATGATGCCACTTAACATATTCACCTCTGAAAAAATCTGCCCAAAGAGACTGACCTTTTATAAGCCTCCAAGCATGTTTCATATGTAAAGTTCTTTGAACATCTCCAAAATCCCTGATAACCAGGCCACATTCATCAATGGGAGTGCAAATATGCTTCCAGGAAATCCATTTTCTACGGCCCTTACCCGCAGAATCACCCCAAAAAAATGAGCTCAAAATCTTATTTAGATTAAGAAACACCGGTACAACTAACACAACAAGAAGATGGGGGGGGCCATACTAGATAAAATATGATGTAAAAGAATAGTTCTACCACCAGCATTTTCATCTTCTAACCTGCAATCTTCTTTTTAACTTAGCCTAATAATTCGCTAAAATCACTGGCCTTCAGCCTACCAGCCACAATAGGAACCCCCAAGTACTTAAAAGGAAAAAGACCCTCTGAAGACCTGGTAATGGTAAGAAGAGAATTTTTCCAAGATATAGGAATTCTCTTAGAAAAGAAAATAGCACTCTTTTCTTTATTAAGACCTTGACTGTCCAAACCTCATAAGTTTTCAAAACCTGCATCAAACCTCTGCTCATAATCTCTAAAAAATTTCCTGGATGGGACATGATGTGGATTATTATCACTATAAGGAGGATTTTTTTGGCCACGAGTTGTGGATCTCAATTAGTCTTATACTATCCACTCAATATAAGAAGAATAAAACTCACAACATTGATAAGGTTCTTTGCAGCAACCAAAGTGCCATATCGCTCAAGCTACATATGGAGTTTGTTGAGGTACAAAGTTACACTGATTCTCTCTTTTCCCATATTGATTCTTGAAAGTTAGTTATGATTCAGAATTTTGAGCCACATATTATAACAATCCGACACTATTGGAAGATAAGATGGGAGTCAAATTATGGATCATTAAGTATTAACCCTAACTTCAATATTTATTAAGTCGGACTTGAACATCTTAAATGGAATGTGTGACGCCCCAAACTCCCACGTATGGCCACGTGGAAATCGAGACGTCGGGACGATGACAACACGGTCACATATCCCATCGCCAAGTGCCAAAAATGTGTGCACAAGCAATATGTATACAAATAAAAACACACAGCGGATTAATAAAGTCATATAACTAAGTACCAGAATTTTTTGTTTAACTACAAAACAGTTTAAAACAAGCGTAAATAAAACATTACATATTCAACATCGTCTCAAATCCAAATACATACTAATAAAAACATCGACAAATATAACACATTTAAAAACCATCCAGCTACTCCTTCGACGGAGCCGCCTCCTCGGGCTTAGCCTCCTCCTCCTCCAAAACTGCATCAAAATCTACGGTACCAAAAATGGTGCCGCAGGTAAGTAAAATCCAAACAACGCAAGATAAAAACATATTACAACCAAAACAATATGCATGAAGTATGCCCAATGCACATGTCCCAAAAACTATATTTTTTCCACGCACGCCAAAAGTCTCATTTGGCCCAAAACCTTTTCTTTAAATCATTCATCGCCATTATCCCAGATAATGGCCCAAAAACCAGTCTCAAAATCATTTTCCATTTTTCCTTAATCGAATGCACCATGACCTCCCCTAGGGGTCATCCGCAAGCCCTGGCTCTTGCCACACCGCAGATAACGACTACGCGTGTGACTCCATAACAAGCGATGCCCAGTTCCGCGCCCTGCGCGTATGTAGCCAAGTATCCTCAAGCCCCCGCCAGCAGAAGGGCCACGGAGTCGGTGAGTAGGGCGATGCCTGGTTCTGCGCCCAGCGCGTACGTAGCCAAGCATCTCCTAGTCCCGCTCCCGTCATCGCCCAACGATAACTCAGGGGACGTCACTCAGTATATTACGCTCCCAAGTGACCAAAGGAGCTCCACAGAGATAATAGCCCATCTCGGCTTGGGGTCATGATACACACGCACCCAAAAACCATTTAACTCATGAGAAACCCATTTCCAATAAAATGCACATGATCATGTATGCACAATGTCATGCAATTAAAATCACATAAAATAACCAACACATCTCGAACATCACTAACAACCAACAAACATCTCATTCCTCAATTCCAACCGACCCCCGACTCCTCGGACTCAGTCCGGAATAACCAACCAGATCACAAATAAATTATTGTAAAGGCAATAATACATTTAAATCTAAAACGAAGTTTGGAAAATACTTACAGCGCTATATAATATTTTTCGAAGGATCGGCGCGCAGCAAACGGTGAACGGAAAGCAACGTAACAGTGCAAATGCAATTAAAATCAGCAATTTAAAAGACAAGCTAACTATTAAAAAGACAAGCTAACTAGTAAAAACTAACTATTTAATTTTAAATAAAAAGACAAGCTAAAATAAATTAAACAACAATTTAAACTCAACAACAATTAAAATCCAATTAAAATCCGATTATTTAAAATAAAAGAACTACCATTTTAATTAAATTAAAATATTCGTTCAGTGAAAATACACGTAAAAACGGGGTGTCACATCCTCCCCCCTTTAAAGTAAATTTCGTCATCGAAATTTGTGAGATCAATATCAGTGCCAAGCAGGATACAATACGCAACTCAAAGTATACTTGAGAAACTCATACCATCAGCCATTTCCACACATGTATGATTGAAGCTCTCTCCAATTATACTCCTAAAGCAATTCCATCATATTCGTACTAGTCTCTCAGCGACGCATCACGTCTAGAACTCCTAAAGCGGCCACGTAAACCGAAATCACCATATCCACAAGAACTTCAAAATCGCACCCAAGTAAATTCTAACAATTAGTATCTTTCCACAATAAACTGTGTTAACCTCAACCAACTCTTGTGCTATAACCTTCAAACCTTGATTGTACACTATGTCTTGGTAACCTAATAGTCACTTCCAAAATAATCATCAATCAACATAATTTGTACAACCAAATGATTAACTTCTTACTAAAACTTCAAGTCATCACTAATTTTCCAAAATCAGCACAAGATTTAAACACCTAATTATCTCCAAAATATCACGCTTCCGTGCGCACTCTGATAACTCGCCAAAATGCAAAAAGATTATATCCTTATAAATTAACACCCTTGAGTACGAGCTAACTCTAACACCTGGAAGCAAGAAAATCATTTACCACATTTTGATAGAAAATATAGTCTCCCAAAATCATGAATTATCACTCATATCCCTCAATTATCTCTACCTACTTTAATCAATCAAAATTCCGCAATGACACCCATGATCATCAATAAAAAAGACGATATCAATCAATTGCAACATTCCAAATTAAAAACAAGTACCATTATCTCAAAATACGCCAATCTCATCTAAGATAAAGAACATAAGGCTCGAATCCATCCCGACACAGCTAATAAAGCACCTATAACTCCTACCCAACAACTTACACTTTCAAGATCATCACCTAAATTCTGAATATTGTCTAATTTAGAGATGACTAAATTCACTACAAACCACGATTAAATACACCATAACCTTAATGAACCCTTCTTGTAAACTCGCTTACCTACTTCTATTCTCATAACCCTAATATTAACGCGACTATTTCCTTCAATTGCACATCACAATTAAACCTTAAGACGGGCCATACTATTCAAATATTCAATCCATCAAAAACTTTTGCACAACACTCAGGGATCCTAACACTTTATTATTTCATACATCTAGTTATACTACCCACTGTTGATGCCCAAGTTTCAACTTCCAAGAATTTATCATACATCACACATGGTAATCCAACAATCTATTTCCAAATTAATAACAATGTTCATAATTCTTCTAATTGAATGATTGATCTCTAAAGTAGAGCGTAGCCTCCAAAAATTTAAATTCCTATGCAACCTCAATTCACAAATAATTCCTTAAAGTAATCATAACAATTATTGCCAACCAACATTCCATTGAACAACAAGCTTCGACTGAACACTCAAATCGACTCACCACTATCATGTATCGATCTCATGCATCCTTAGCCAAAACCAATAATCATTCCAACGTACAAGTGATCCAATATTACTATTTCCATCATCTAGACTTGTATCTGCAATTCAACACGGATCATTCCCAAATCTGTTCAACTTGTACCCTTAAAATCAACAAACGACTATCACTTAAAATTTTGTACTGAAAATGACCTTAAATCTGCTAATAATCCGTTCCCAAAAGTTTCCGGAACATAAAGTCTCAACTTCAATCGAATTCAATACCAACAAATAAACTATTGTTTTCCAACACCTTGATGGATCTATTTCTTCCGAACCGATAAAAATCATTTCCTAAAATCTATTACTACAACCTCGAGTTAACAATAATTATTTTCTAAACCAAGTCGATGTCTACAATCCTCAAAGAAGTATATGAGCTAGATCATTACCTTCCATTCTCAAAGAAATGAACCCCAGAAAAATTTTCATAACAACAACTCAACTCTGATCAACCCCATTTTAATGGTTGCAAACTAATCACTCTCCAGAGTAGATCAAACTAGCACACCAAGTCTGTAAAATTAAGAACTCAACTCTTATTATAAATTGGTCCTTCAACTCTGCAATTCTAAAACCTTAAATCAATTAAGAATCATTTCTAGAATTTCTAAGATCAATGAGCTTACACCCCATAATAGAACAATCGACTCCCAAAGCTTTTAAAATCTAATACATTAACGGACGATAAATCATTTTCTGAAATCCTCAAGATTGATGGCTTCAATCCAAAACATTCACCTTAAAACTCGTAAATTTTAAAACCCCAATTGCCACCAAATTGCTCATCCGAATCAGCGAAATTTAAAACTTGAAATTTAATTATTTCCCCCAAAGCTTGTCAAACCTAACACCTTAATTACCAAAATCTTATTCCCTAAAATCTATAAGACCTCAAACCTTAGATAAAATTATCTTAAACCAATCCTTAAAGTTCGTTGAACCTACACTCTCCTATTCTATAACCTCTTTACATAAATTCTACAAAACCTAAGACCTCAATTATCTTAATCGACTTAAAGCTAACTCCCCTCCTTAGTTGCAACTTACATTCCTTCTTCCAAGTGATCACCTAACCCAAGTCGTTCCCTTCTAGCCACAATATTATAAAAGTAACCCACCTCTATAAAATTCAAACATATTACACGAAGTATTTATTCCTACCAACGACATTCTCAATAGTACTGTCCTCCTGCCATAGCATAATCCTCAACCCCACTTTTAACTCTGGACAAAACAAAACAAATAACTTAAAACAAAACCAAATAACGATAACATAAAAAGCATACGATAAAACAAGCAAATACATAAAATAATTAAAAACAAGTTAACTCAATTAAAAACAGAAAACAAAGCTTCAAATAAAACAAACTCTTTAAAACACAACTTTAAAAACTTTCTGGTACCACTCCTATGGGACATGTGGTTTTACCTAGAGCCAAACCCCTCTGATACCATCTGTGACGCTCCCAACTCCCACATACGGCCATGTGGAAATCGAGACATCGGGACGATGACAACACGATCACACATCCCATCGCCAAGTGTCAAAAGTGTGTGCACAAGGAATATGTGTACAAATAAAAACAAGCAGCGGATTAATAAAGTCATATAATTAAGTACCAGAATTTTTTGTTTAACTACAAGACAGTTTAAAACAAGCGTAAATAAAACATTACATATTCAACATCGTCTCAAATCCAAATACATACTAATAAAAACATCGACAAATATAACACATTTAAAAACCATCCAGCTACTCCTCCGACGGAGCCGCCTCCTCGGGCTCAGCCTCCTCTTCCTTTAAAACTGCATCAAAATCTACGGTACCAAAAATGGTGCCGCAGGTAAGTAAAATCCAAACAACGCAAGATAAAAAATATTACAACCAAAACAATATGCATGAAGTATGCCCAATGCACATGTCCCAAAAACCATATTTTTTCCAAGCACGCCAAAAGTCCCATTTGGCCCAAAACCTTTTCTTTAAATCATTCATCACCATTATCCCAGATAATGGCCCAATAACTAGTCTCAAAATCATTTTCCATTTTTCCTTAATTGAATGCACCATGACCTCCCCTAGGGCTCATCCGCAAGCCCTGGCTCTTGCCACACCGCAGATAACGACTACGCGTGTGACTCCATAACAAGCGATGCCCAGTTCCGCGCCCTGCGTGTACGTAGCCAAGCATCCTCTAGCCCCCGCTAGCAGAGGGGCCACGGAGTCAGTGAATAGGGCGATGCCTGGTTCCGCGCCTGGCGCGTACGTAGCCAATCATCCCCTAGTCCCGCTCCCGTCGTCGCCCAGCGACAACTCAGGGGACGTCACTCAGTATATTAAGCTCCCGAGTGACCAGAGGAGCTCCACCGAGATAATACCCCATTTCGGTTTGGGGTCGTGATACACACGCACCCAAAAACCATTTAACTCATGAGAAACGCATTTCCAATAAAATGCACATGATCATGTATGCACAATGTCATGCAATTAAAATCACATAAAATAACCAACATATCTTGAACATCACTGACAACCAACAAACATCTCCTTCCTCAATTCCAACCAACCCCCGACTCCTCGGACTCAGTCTGGAATAACCAACCAGATCACAAATAAATTATTATAAAGGTAATAATACATTTAAATCTAAAACTAAGTTTGGAAAATACTTACAGCGCTATATAATATTTTTTAAAGGATCGGCACGCAGCAAACGGTGAACGGAAAGCAACGTAACAGTGCAAATGCACTATGGCCGTGGGTCGCAAAATACCCACTTTTGAACGGGGACAAACCAAGATACCCAATTGATAGGGAATGGTCTAGGGATATTTATGAAACTAGTGGAAGCGAGCTTTGGCAGTGGGTGGCAGCGAAAATGCCGGTAGAAGGCAAAAACGGGTAAATCGGAGTTGAGCTCGTAGGAGCTACTCCGGCGACGAATCTAGGCCAGAAATGAGTGGGTTAGGTTAGCAAGAGGTAGAAGAATAAGTGGTGAAGAGGTGGTGGCCAGAGGTGGAGCGACGGCGGCGGATCGGCACATAAGCCATTCGGCTTGGAGGAGTTTGTGCGGCTTAACGGTGGCGCCAGAGGGTCTGAAATTTGGTGGGGAGGTGTGCCGGCTGGAGGGGAGTCAGGTGGGAGGGGCGGTGTGCTGCACGGCGGCGGCCGGCGGTAGGTCTAGGTGCTTGGCCGAATGACGTGAGGGAGATGAGAGAGAGAGAAATCGCACGGGGAAGAACCAGCGGGAGAAAGAGAAAGAAAAGAAAGAGAAAGAGAAGAAAGAGAAAGGAAAAAGAGGAAAAGAGAAAAAGAAAAGATGGAGGAAAAGAAATGAGGTCCAATCCTCACCTCTGGAGTCCAACAACTGATCCAACGAAAATAATTTTAAAAGCAATAAAACCAAGAAAACATTTTAAACAAAATGTAAAGCTAAAATATAATAAATAACTAGTAAAAACTAACTATTTAATTTTAAATCGAAAGACAAGCTAAAATAAATTAAACAGCAATTTAAACTCAACAACAATTAAAATCCAATTAAAATCCAATTATTTAAAATAAAAGAACTACTATTTTAATTAAATTAAAATATTCCTTCAGTGAAAATACACGTAAAAACGGGGTGTCACAGAATGTTATACCCTAGGGCATCCCGTCCACTCCCTAGGACGCCCTTCCTCGAAGAGTTTGTTAAATTAATGGTCAACAATTATTCTATGCCAAAATTTATGCATATGACAGTTCAATCTTTTGTTTTCCTTTAGAGTTAACATTTACATGTCAAGTACTTAATATAACACTCTATACTATTTCTTCAAAATATTTTCTTTCTTGTTCTCTAAAATATCTCAAAATTTTCGTTGGCATTTGGGATGAATATACTTTTTACCAGGACTTGCCATGTAAATGTTGCAGGTTTCACTAAAGCATGGTTGCTTACTTTTTTTATTTGACACCTTGTTTATTTTACACCAAGATATGCGGGGCGGGTTGGTGGCTCCTCGCACTCGGCTTCTTATCTGCTTAAAAAGCCTGCCCAACTACTTGGGCCAGGCGGATGTGATGGTTGGGCTAGATGAGGGGCCTTGCCCAACAGACCTAGCCTAGATAGTGGAAAACCATAGGTGTTCCTCAAGTCATGTTTGAGCCAAAATGTAGATCCCATCTCCACTGTAGAACTCAATGATTCCTTAAGCGCTTCCATGTTCAGATTCAAACCCAATATCTATTGCCAAATCACTTAAAGAGTAATCCAAGGACGATCGAGCCACTACCCTTAAGCGGCTCCATGTACGTATATTAAAAGTTTTCTGTAGAAACCTTCTAGGTGTTCTTTCATACATATATACACGGAGCTATGACTGATATATTAAATCAAATTGTTACTTACTATATATAAAATAGAGCAGTGATCGATATATATATGGACACAGACCCATACAGGGATGGTATCATAGTGTGCACATCACCCAATCAAAAGTGGAATTTTAAGCTAATAAACTAGTCAGTGCCAACGTGGCATGCCACATCAATATTATTGTTGATATGGCAGTACCACGTACGTCAGCTAGCTATATATGTGTGTGTTGGATTTACCCACACATATTTGTTCGTGCATGCATGCCGTGTCGTACGTGGTTGTATGGTCTTTAACACGAGGGCATAATTAATTACTTACGCGTACGTAGCATTTTTTCGTTTAACAGGCACTACGTACGTACGCGTAGCACTAAATCGTGCATTACGTAGATCAAATTTATATGAAAAATTCTATATATATATATATATATTATATAGACATGATATTGAGATAATTAACATGTGACACGGCCATTGACATAATGTGACACCCAAATTCAAAATTATATATATTGGGCTTGCCCCATTTAACTACTCTGTTGAGTCTAATTGAGCCGAGTAATTAACAAATTAAGATATATGTATTTCCCTTTGACATGAACTTCAAACTTTAAATTATTGCGGCAAACACGGACATACATCAATTCAAACGTGGAACACCATGTATATATCCCCGGCCCTTTGCTCGGAAAAAAACACTTTAGTCAACACGTAATTAAGCCTCTAAAGCCCACAAAACATGCATCACGTACTGCACAAGGAGACTATTAGTACAACTCTATCACTATATAAGAATAATATCATACCTCCTAGCTTTCACAATTCTCATAAACATCCGTCCTCAAGCACCCAAAGGCCAGCTAGCTCCTCCTAGCTTTCACAATTCTCATACACATCTATCCACAAGCACCCAAAAGCTAGCTATCTTGTTCATGTACTAATTAGATCAAGTACCTTTCATAAACTAAGCAGCAAATCTTTCTTCGAAATTACTAAAGTTCATAAACTTTCACTCTCTCAATCGAAGATGAACTTCCGCACCACCGTTTTGATCATTTTTGTCATCTCCGTAGCCATCTTGAGGTGCAACGTGGAGGCAACAAGGATATTGAGTGAGTATTTGGGTAGCTCTAATTATCAAGCTGTAGATACATACGAGAAGGCAAAGTACTCCATGTCATGGTGGCTGCAACGATTGCCAGCTGGCCCTAGTCATAAAGGCGAAGGTAACTAGTAACTTTCATTAATGGATCAAGTTCCTATATGAACTTAAGGGTCTCAAGTTCGAGCAGCAACATGAGAAAATCTTCTTCCATTTCATTCTGTTTAGATGTACGTACGAGCAGCTTATACTATTGCCAAGTACTACAAGCTTTAGTTACACCAATAAAAGATTGAGGAATTAATGATTTATATTATTATTATATATATATATATATACACACACACTCTCGTTTGGACTTATAATTTTTTTTTGGATTTGCAATATTTTTTTGTTGTACGTAGGTTTAGTCCTTGATTAATTGGCTTGTAATTTTCAATATAAAGAGAATTGACTTATTCAAGTTTATCATTGAAGATTTGTTATGTCCTTACCTATATTAGATTGTAATTCTCTTATGCGCAATTCTTTTTGCACATACTTGTATGGAGATTAGCCTTTCACACACACACACACACACACACACACACACACACAAACACACGTTTAAGCAATGGTATACACCACACTCACACACACACACACACACACACACACATATACATGTTTAAGCAATAGTATATAAATACTACACTCTCATCCCACTATATAAAATGTGATATTATTCTTGGATAATCTTTTATTTTTTTTAAAGAAATAATATCAAAATTGATAAGCAATGCCACTTCATTATAGTAAGATGAAAGTAAAATGTGAGTATGGTGTATAGAATTTTCTTATATTTTATATCATTTTTTTTTCTTTTTGACAAGATTATCCTAATAAAATCGTGCAACAATAGGCCGAGTAACCCAATAACGTTCCAGCAAGCTGAACCCAATATTTAGAGGATGGGCTAAGGGGTTTTAGCTGACATAAATTATTGGGCTCGGCTAAGGTTAAATTTAAGGGCCATGGTGCCGTGATGTTTAATTTCAAACGGGACTTTTAATTAGGTTCATTGAAATACAAATACCCGAACGTCCACTCAAAGAACTTGGTATTTACAATTTGGTACCCAACGACCATTGAGTCACCAATCTTGATGGTATGACTATTTAACTAAAGTTCTAATGCCTTATGCTTTCTTAGTAGTCACCAATCAAAAGCTTGCACGAGAAACCCTCAAGTAGTGTTTAAGATTTAAATTTTAAAATTTATATTCTGTATAGAAATACTTATCAATTATACATTAAATGAAATTAGTACATATATACTAGAGAGTGATAGAGGCACGGACTGTGCACATACAATATACACGTCATGCAATCAAAAGTGAGACTTTAACCTTGACTAGTAAATGCTATCGTGGCATACAACGTACATCAGTTACGATTTAAATATATATGCCGAAACCATATGTACGCCAGCTCAAGCTCGTGCTTTCTTCAAGTTTGTTTAATATATATAAATGATATTTATCATTTCTACACCATACATCAATATATAATTTTTTATTTTTATTATCCCATTTAAATGTATATCTCTAATTATTAATGTGTGTGTTTAATAATAAAAAAAATAATATGTACAAATAATAAATCATATGGCGACGTGTGGTGTAAGGGATTTACCCACACATATATTTGTTACCACATGTCGTACGTGTCATGCATGGTTGTATGGCCTTTAATTAACACAAGGGCATAATTACTTACGCGTAGCAACTTTTCTCTTAGTAGGCACTTACGCGTAGCATTAATAAATCGTGTATTACGTAGATCAAATATAGACATATTCAGGTCCAAAACTTAAATAAATTATATATTAAACATTCAATTACGTGCTCTCTTTTTTCGTTTCAACAATATATATCACATTATTAAAATCAAAGTACTCTCTTTTTTTCCGTTATAACAAGATGATCATCACATTTGCATGATACCACGTACGTAATATAGCCTGTCGGCCATATTGACATATATTGTGATTATGGATGTAAATTGGTTTGGTCTAGTTTGGGGGTGATGGACTGAAATTAGATGATAATAAATTAGATAAAAATTATATCATTAACTTATATAATTATTATATAAAAATAATGTATTAAATTATTGAAAATATTTTAAAAATATATATAGGAGTTCGATCCGGTCTGGTCCAAAATTTATAGATCCTGAAATTGGATCAAATTTTTTTGATCCATAATTTATGAGACCGAGACTGGCCGGTTTGGAGTTTGGTCTGATCAGTTTTTCTAGTCTGAACCGAACTCCTTACGTGCGTTTACACCCCTAATTGTGATCCTAATTACAAGACTATGTATATATAGTCAATCAATCATGCAAACTTTGACATAATTATAATTAACATGCTACACGGCCAAAGACAAATTATATATATGGGACTTGCCCTAACAATATTAATAGGACTATAGAATATAGCTAGCCCAGTCAATGCGACCATTGACATAATTAACCATCGAGACTCGTGACACCCAAAACCAAAATTATATATAACGTGATCATTTTCTGGCCGGTAACTTGGAGGCTTTCACACTTATAGTAAATTCTAGTTTGGTTATACATATGAGATAAAAGTCGAATAAAATATTATTATAAAACAAAATTTTTTAATATATTTTTTTTAAATTTGAAAATGTTGAAATTATTTATTATATTTTGTATGAGAAAGTTGTAATGATTAGAAGAGATGATATCAAATGATCTCATTTCATCTACTAAACCAAACTAGGCCTAACTTACACAGTCTGAAGGGGGTACTACTAAAAGATCGTAGGGCGAGGCTGTTTGGATGGTGAGTTGAGTTGAGATGAGATGAGATGAGAGTTGAATAAAATATTATTAGAATATAATTTTTTTATTATTATTTTAAGATTTGAAAATTTTGAATTATTTATTATATTTTGTTTGAAAGTTTGGAAAAGTTGTAATAATTAGATGAGATCGATGACTTGAGAGTGTTTTTAAATCCAAACACCTACTAGTCTTCTAGGAGAGAGAGAGAGAGAGAGAGAGAGAGAGAGAGAGAGAGAGAGATTATTATTTTTTCAGTCAAGTCTCATATGTAGAACGTAGCTAGTAATCTTTCTAGTTTAAACGGAATATGTGTGGGAAAATACTCGCAAGAAATATTGGGACCAAAAGTTGAAAATATGGCATATCGCGATCGAGTACTTGAAAGTCATAAACCCAAGTTCCACGAATTGAAACACCTATTTTCTGTTTCATGAGTTGAGATAATATACGTCATGATCATGATATGTGTAATTAGGAACTAATTAAAAACTAAACTTAGAGAGATTTGATCATATAAATATTTATACTATTATATATTTACATATAATATATATATAATATATATATATATAGTATATATACACATATATGTGCAAAAATCCAGGAGTTCATGATATTAAAATGTTGTGAACATAAACTCCACTAGTTTCAGAATTAAAAGTTTCAATCGGGGACCAGGTTTCAGATGATCGTCCACCTTATAATGCTTTGACCGACAGCTAGCTAGCAAGCTGGTACAAGCCCCCGACAAAACCGATGCTGTCATAGTCTCATGTGGATCATCAGTTTGGAATTTAATTAGGAGGAATTATATTAAATTAATACGATGGATTTCTTGTTGGCCTTCATTTATGTTAATTATTTCTGTACCTAATTTTGGTAACATAAGGCCGACACGCCAGTCAGTTAAAATTTCTCAACCTCTGACTAGCTTGCTGATGATCTCACATCATGACATGAGTACCCATAATCAAACTTGGGGTTTTGACACACTATTCTTGATTCTTTCACGTCACACGTGGCTGACAAAAATCATGAGGACGTACCCTCCGCCCATTTGTATCTTGTAAATTCAAATGTTTAGCATTTTCCCAGATTTAATTCTCAGCCTTTGACAAATTCAGCCGTTACGTGGAATATTTAAACCCACGTGTATCCGACAGGCCAGAAAATTAAAGTCCCACTGCAGGTTATATATATATATATATAATAAATATATATTTATTAAAAAAAATTCTATACATCATACTACCATATTAATTTTATTCTATTAAATAAGATGTAGTACATTTATCACCTATTTATTAATAATTTTTGTCGTAAATATATAGTATTATGATCTCTTCCCTATTCATGTAATGAGCTTTGATGTCATTGACGTCCATGATTATTGTCTTGACATACTGAAAATAAATGTATATATCTGTATATACGATTAAAACATATATATGAATCGGCACGGATGGATTATGCGAGCATACATAGAAATTGATACAAACTAAGTTTAATTGACAATATATATATATATTTAACGATTAAACAAAGATCGATTAGTATTAAAGATCAACTATATATATTGATCTGTGCGTTAGTGTTGTTTTTCATTTTAATTACTTGGACGAATCGTACGTATTTATCGTGTTTGATCTCAGCTTTTTGATCGTCAAGTTCGACGTACGTTCAAGATTGATGATGATGATGATCAGCGTCTATAATATGATATTGATTAATCTATAGCTTGATAATAATGCAAATTAATTGCAAACGTCCATGCATGCAGAACAAAGAATGGGAAATAATCGATTAGAAATAGCATTCAGTACTGGACCACATATATAGATCAATAATATATAATATTTAGCAGCTTTCATTTTTCCTAATTTGTTTCGTAAAATTATGTGGTAACAGGTACAGTATCCTTCAACGAGGAACAAACAAACAAAAAAAAGAAAAAATTATAAATAAAAGAAAGACCGGAACCTGGCCCGTTTATGCTAGCTAGCTAGCTTGTTTTCTAGTAATTGGGGTACTGTCTGATGACCCGCTTGTATAAATATATGTGTAAGTACCTTCGAATTAAGACCTTTTTCACGAATTAACTGGAATATTTGACTAATTGCCAGGACCACTGGGGCTAGGTCCGGACGGCAGCCGTTCAAACCAGTACGCCATGCTGTGCTTCGCCTTCTCGTAGAGAGACGTCGAATAGGTCATGTCGAGGTGATTAGCACTGGCGAAATCCTCCTGTAACACTCTGGTTGCTTCTACCCTGATGGAGCCATGGCTCAAGATCACGGCCACAAAGATGACAAAAATGATCAGAACATGAGTACTAATGTTTCTGGAATTCATCTTCAGAATCGACCTAAGTTGCTGGTCGGATTTATGAAGTTTTTGGCTTGAAAGAGACGGGAGGTTTTGTGATATATACCCAATATTAGAGAGCTTTCTTGTGTGCTTGTGGCTGTGGATGTGAGGAACTACGTCTGGGAGTGCTGGTATTTATATACACTGCTATATATTAGTTTTGATCAACCCGTCTTTTTGGACTTTTTGGTGGGAGGGGGGATTGGTAGGCTAGCTTTTACTTTTAGGAGTACTTACGTGTTGACCAAGGAGTTTGAATTTGCTTGGGCATGAGATGGCCGGTATACGTGCGAAGGGTTACTCCTGTATAAGTTGGTCTGAAATGTCAACTGCATGCGCGCCCCGCGCTTTGAATTTTTTTTATTTTTGTTCTTTTTATGTGATGAATTGTCTTTCTTCAAAATGAGTACTCGTGAAAAACAAAAAAGGATGTATATGACTCGTGATGATCTGTCCACCAAACCAGCTTCCAAACCAGAGGAGTCAGTTAATTCGGTCCTGATGATCATTTTGCATGCGGTCTCGCCGAGACCGAACTGCGTACATATATGCATGGCCGGTCATTCTATACGTACGATGAGAAATGTGTTAGCCGGCCGGCCTTTAGCATATAATATATATACTATTTGACAATTACTTATCAATAAAATTTAATTTTTATTGTTATTTTCAATTTCTGTATTTTCTTAACTAAAAAATTACTTATCAAACTAGCTAACCTTTTATATGAAAATTGGAGAATCTAATAAAATAAATCATTTTTATTGATTAGGTTAATTTGAGTTTTCAATTAAAGGTATATATATGTGTGTGCCCTTGAAAAATACATAATCAGAAAATTAAATTGCCATTAAACCGAGCCCATGCATATCAGAATATACACACGTACACACACACACACACACACACACATACATTATATGAATTCCGTACTACTTCATACATATATATATAGCACCAATATGAAAACAGATGCACAGACAGTACATCTTGTACTGCATGTCAGACATGCGTACACTGCATGCACCAAGAGAGAAATTATAAACCAGCTTGGGTAGGACATGCGTCGGTGCATGGGTACTGGTGACCAGATCATCATCGATCATGCGCGTGTTAATTTGATGATGCCTTTTAACTCTAGTTCACATTCTAAAAGGTTTATAAAGTCTTGGGGGGTAGGTCTTATATAACCAAAAATTCGAGAAAAGAGAACTGCTAAACGTGATATCAAGTGAAATCAATATATAGTTTGTTCAACAACAAAAAAAAGTGAAATCAATAGTATTGTACGTGCACACATGACTTCATGAATCTTTTCCCTCTATACGCGGTGAAGACCGTACGTGGAATATTATTCATTAATTGTGTACGGCCAATAGCTAAAGAATTACTTATATGCGAATATGAACAGGTCTTGTAGGATCGATCATACGTTGTTTAAAACTAAAAGAGAAATCAATTAACTAAAGAATAGATTAAATTTCTTTTCATTTCGAGCTAGCTAGGAATATTTGAAAATCTATATATATCGCGAAAATTATGAATTTGAAATTATCTTGCGCGCACGTCCATGCATGCATGCATATAACAAAACAAGGATATATAATAGATTAAAAAAGATCGAATTAATTAATAAGCTGTAATATATAACAACGCCTTTGATCAACTTAATCAAATAAATGAATTTTATTTTTCATTTTCCTTTGTTTGGTATAGTGCTACTTACATATAGCAAGACCTACGTACGTACGTATATCTCGACCTTAAAAAACAAAATAAAAATCTATATATGTTTGTTTTCTTGTACGTACGCGTAACATGCAGTACTGTATTTGTATAAAAACAGCTTTCACAACTCCAACGAACTAGCTAGTGGCCAGCGCCTCTATCGCTGGGTCCGGAGGGCAACCGTTCAAGCCAAGACGCCATGGTGTGCTTTGCATTCTCATAGAATAATTGTGTCTCGAGGTGATTAACACTGGCAAAGTCCTCAAATAACACTCTGGTTGCTTCAACCCTTGCATGGCTCATCATGATGGCCACAGTGATGACAAAGGCGACGATCAAAAGGGTGCTTGTCCTTCTGAAATTCATTTTCAGAGCGCCCAAGTTATAAATTACTGCAATGTATGAAGTTTCTGCTCAAAAGAAAAGGCTTTTGCTGGTATATATGCACAGCTAGCTTTCAGCTCAAAATAAAGCTTTTGCTGCTCCTTGTGGATGTGTATGACAAAGTATGCGTGGGTGGTATCGGTATTTATAGGGCTGGAAATTTGTATATATGCCGTTCTGAACTGGGAGTTTAATTTGGTGGGCTTTTAGGGTTTACGTGTTGACTAAGGAGTTTGGGTGGAAAGAGTCGTGCACATGTGAGCTGAATCATATTGGGGGGCCTTGGACCCTGAGTTTTGCTGGGCAAAGGGGATACCACCTGGGCTCCAACCTGGAAGGAGTGCAAAAAAACGCACTTGCAATTAAAATAGCCTTGTTCTTTACTCGATGTCATCAAATACGTGCAGGGCACTATTGGTAGTTTTTACATAGAGCAATAATAGTTACAAATCTTAAATGGAAAAATTTTGTATATACCCTTTATAAAAAGTAAAATAAAATAAAAAAAAAAAAAAAAAAAAATGGGTCTCACCAAAAGAGAATATTTTTTTTACACTTTTTTACAAAGGCTTGTGCGGCCAAGGATTGTCTATTTAAAAAAAAAAAAACTACAGGACTTGTCTATTTTGATCTTGTACAAATCATTTATCTTTTACATATTAGTGTAATCAATAATATTAATTGTTGTTCTTAAGTTTTATCAGTTTTTACCATTTAAATCAACAGTTTACTTAAAATGTATTACAATAGCAAGTACAACTAGAGATGTGGTTTGGATAGTGAAATAAGATGAATTAATAGTTTTATATGAAAGTTAAAAATTGAATAAAATATTATTAATTTTTAATATTATTATTACTTTAAAATTTAAAAAAGTTAAATTTTTTATTATATTTTGTATGAAAATTTAAGAAAATTATAATGATGAGATAAGATGTAATAAAACACTTTTACTATCCAAACAGTGAGTCGAAGAGCATTTCTTATATAAACTGATCAAATTTGATTTTGGTTGAAATCCTATTTAATTTAGTCCAATGTTTGGAAAATTTGAATGGACTACTAGATAGTACTTGGTCTTGTTCTTGTTTTTGAATGAAGTCCGCCAGAAAATTAGTACATACGTAGATAATAATATTGCATGTGTTTTGAAAAACCACCAAATATGACCGTCGACGTCCCTTCGTTTACGCATAAAGATCTTATTGCATGCGCTTTCGGATTTTTAAACGTTTTGGTTTGTTGAGTCTACGACGATCGTAATTAAGGTCGTCGATACAATAATATAGCTAGCTAGCAAATTTGGTGGGTGGAGCCGAGTAGGCCGGAAACAGTCAAATGCGTGCGTCAGATCTCCACATGTGTTTTTATGTAACTTTTTCATCATATTTACTATTTTTAATTGCCTTACAACTGAGATTAAAAATAATTAAATTTAAAATACGTTTCTAACCCCTTTTAATTCGAAGTACGAGTTCTTATTAATCATTGTGCGACAATCTAACTAATTTTTTTATTTATTTATAAAGAAATGAGAGGTGGGGGCAACA